>PNEQ01122332.1:0-41898 GCA_003012365.1 Medauroidea extradentata
TTTCTTCTTCTATGTCATTTAAGTACTCCATCAGTAACGCAGCACGCACCCTTTTCATTTTCGACACACTAGCTCCAAATGTACTTTCCGCAGTGTGTAGGAAAACGCTTCTCCGCAGCGGACGAACAGTGCGGACTCCGCCCTCCGGATTCCGTTCTCCGCTGCGGGGTTATTCCGCAGCTAGGAAAACGCGCCTTTATGACGATCAAGGTTCGATAACCGGCTCCGGGATTTCAGTTTTCCATGGTTTCCCGAAATCGCTACTCACAAATACTGGGATGGTTCCTTGACAAATACCATTGCCGGTTCCTCTCCTAGTTCCGGTCGTTGTACCAAGTTGTGTATCACCGTCTCGAATCGAATGATCTCGCTGTCGATGAGACGTAAAACCCACTTACTTAACTTACCTAGAATAAAAGTTTCGCTCAGAAACTTGGCAACCTGTTTTCGAGAAATCTACAATTTAAAACTGATGCTTTTAACACTGGAATATACATCATGCCGCCTTAAGAGCCCTTATAAAGCTGGTGCACGAATATTGTTGTAGCGTGTTACAAGAAAGTTTTTTTTTTCTTTTTTTTTTTTTTTTTTTTTTTTTTTTTTTTTTTTTTTTTTTTTTTTTTTTTTTTTTTTTTTTTTTTTTAAGAAATACTTATTAACGTGTGCTTATTTGTCTACGAAAAGAAAACATGTTTGAAACTATGCTTCTCTATTTTTTGTCGATTTCATATTTATAACGTGGTTTCTAGGCACCACTAGATGCCTATAAACAACTTTTTCGGACTGTTGGCAAGTAAAAAAATACCAACTGGAATCGTAAAACAAAAATAGAGAAGCACACACTGGACTTAACTATATGCACTTTCTATAAATAAAATAGTAGGGTCACTGCTCAAAGTCCTATAGAAAAACGCCAACGCCCAAAACACTGCATACTGTTTTAGCGCCCTACGCTTAATGGAGTTCACGTGGCAAAAAACATAATTTTAGATTTGCATGACATAGTGTTCCGTGTTCATTTTATAGACGTAACTTATGACTACATTTTCCACTTGTGAAATTTTTTTAGCTCTCATAGTTTTCCATACTGGCTACTCGAAGTCGGAGTTTGGGAGCTACGGGCACATAGGAATTAGAATAACCAAGTATCTTACTTGAATGAAATAATTTAAACTGAAATCAGATATTATGGGCAATATAATAAAATATTTAAAATCACACAAGGACCTTTTCTCTTTTTTAAAAAAATTGCCACTACTTTCAGATTTTTTTAAGGACAAAGGAATTTTATTGTGTGCTTTTAAATATCTTAGCATATGGCCCATAATACCTCATTTCAGTGCAAATTATTTCAGTCAAGTAAGTCACTTGGTTTTTGTTATGCCTGTATGTTCCATAACTTACAAATTAATACTTTGTCATGTCTCTGTGGGAGAGTTATGAGAGTTAATAAAATTCTTACAAGACGAAAATGTAGTCACAAGTAACGTCTATAAAAACGAACACTACGTCTTGCAAATATAATATTATACATTTTTGCAACGTGGATAACCTTAAAGGCGATACTGTTGTAGACACTCGAGACAGTCTAACTCGTATCACATGCCTGTTCCCGTACCTCAAACGCGACATCTAACGCATCTTCTATCTTCTATATATGTATATATAAAAATCAATTGCTGTTCGTTTGTCTCGCTAAAACTCGAGAACGGCTGGGTCGATTTAGCTGATTTTGGTTTTGAAATGTTTGTCCTAGTCCAGGGAAGGTTTAAACGGTGAGAAAATATGAAAAAATTGTGAGGAAGATACTAAAAAAACAATATTTAATATTTTGATGGTTGTGATTGTTGGTTTGATGGTTGTCATTGTTGGTTTGTTCCACGTATTTACATACATCCGTGGTACGTTCAGAAATGTTTATTATTGTTGTTTGGATTTTAAATAAAACGCTTGGACATTCTAACACTTGATGACTGAAGTACCAATGTTGTGTACACAGAGGTTTTTCAATTAAAGTAAATAATATCAGTTACGAATAATAGTCGCGAGCAAAGCCGCGGGGGAATGCTAGTTATGTATAAAGTTCTTAACAATGGCTCTGTGGATGTGCACATCAACAGCTTGGTGGAGGGCGAGGTTACTAAGGCGCCTCGTCCCAGCTAAATGGACTGCTGGGATGGACAGTTTCTTGCTCTTATCTGTACTGAGATGAGACATCTCTCAGGAAACTGGCAGGGACTGTCCGTCAACAACCGTGTATTTGTCTCCAGAGAGTCACTTCCCTAGACAGGGACGGACATCATCTTTCGAAGGGTCGTCGACAGTGTAGGTGAAAGGGCATATCTGTCCCGGGCTTAGACGGCTAAAGAGACCCCAGACACCAAAGATTAATGACAAAGCAATTCAATTTAACAACTGAATTAAGTGCCGTAAAACGGAGTGGATAGGAGGAAAATTATAAACTAATTCGTAGCTTGCACCGATATTATATTACAATAAAACTACTGTCTCTAAACTGTTTCAACTTTTCTGTCTAAACTCACAGTTTTTAGAGCAGAATTCATTCTACTAATATTGCTGTGAAATTACGTTCCTAACCATTGTAATATTCTTATTTAAAACCCCCTTTTACGTTAGTAAAATGTTTCTATATTCCCGTAACTAGTAACTTCTTCAAATGTCGAAATACGAAATTAAAAATATTTGTCTGAATATTCGAAACTTGTTTTAATGAGTCGTAATCGTGAAAGTAGGCAGGCGTCGCGCGAATGGAGCAGTGAGTTAATGTAAAAAAAGGGGGAGCAAACTGAGTACATGAAATGTATGAAGAAGCCGTGAAAGGGGCCCTTACGTTTGTGAAGGGCCTTGAAATTTGCGGTGACGTCACCCATTTTCGCCAATCCCCGACGCAACCGTATACACTTCTCTCGTAATACCATACGTCCATAAAAATGGCTAAGTTTGTCCAGTGAATATAATGAGAGTAATGCTACCCTGAAAACGCACAATGTACTTTAAAATTAAATTTGAGACGCAAACTTTTTAAAATTAGACATGTCCACCTTATCCAGTTACCAGGAAAGCAAATAATAATAATAATAACAATAATAATATATTAGTAGGCCTATACCAGAGAAAAGAAAATGAGATAATTTGTAAATATAGGTAATTTTAGCTGTCAAATTAAATTATGGTCATGAATATTACGCATATGTTATGTTTTGCTCGGGTAAAAAAAATGTCTCATGTCTAGTTCTGAGCGAATGTGATGGACATGACGGGCTTTATAGTAACTGAACTTATCAGATGCGGCATTTCGTAACTCGACTCCTTCCAGTAAATAGCAGCTGTTGTGCCTTTGATGTGACTGCAAAGTTACAGAAGGATAACACAAATTTTCTTCTTATTTATGAATGGGACAGATTACTTTTTTTTTAATTAACAGTACCTACCCATTCGTTAGAAAATATCTTTAACACTTTTTTTTTGCGCAACATTTACTTTATATGGAATAAAATCTAAAGCAAATAAACAGCGAGGAAGAGTTTTTAAACAATGGAAGATAAAATTGTATACACGCATACATGTATGTTGTGTATGTATTATATATCCACATATATACATATATAGCTATAAATATATATATATATATACATACATAAAATGTATTTAGTGTTTGTATAATTATAAATGTTAATGGCAAAATGTAGTACGATGACATTTTTAGTGCACAATGTGTCAACATAGAACTGAGAAAAGTCCCTCTCTTGCATTCCACGTTCAGGTATCCTACTTATTATTTTATGCATGTGACCAACAACTAAACACAGAGACATATTTGGACTACTCGGGATTTGAACCCGCCCGTAATATACGGCAGTACGATATCTGTGTAACGTAAGAGAAGACGTAAATATCCGCACTACACAACTTATGTGTCGTATACTATTAGATAGATAGGTAGACAGACAGATAGATAGGTAGACAGATACACAGATAGTTATAGATAGTTAGAAAGATAGATATAATGATTGAGAGACATATAGATATAGATAGAGAGATAGATGTAGATAGATAGATAGAAATACAGGTAGATAGATAGACGGATGGATAGTAGGAGTGTTGAAAGAGTCCTAAAATTTCCTCACTTTCCCGTGAACACAGCATAAATCAATAAAAATCTAGAAAATATGAGACACTAACGCATCTTTCCCTTTAAACGCTCGGTTAGCAACTAACCGTGGTTTTTGCTGCCGCCGCGCCCGGAGGTACGCTGTCTAGACAGTAACAAGCGGATTCCCGTGTCCGCGTCAACAGGCGTTACTTTTTCCTCGAGAGCACAAGAAATGTTACACCACACGAACATCGCTGACGTCAGAGGAACACCCTGTGAGACACGCCCTGAAGAGAATGCTTGGTTTTTTGCATCTACCACCCTTCAGCTACACCACCCTAAAAAAAAAATACAAGAGGCGACAGAATTTCGTGCTTTTGTCTCGCCGTTCCGATAGCTTGTTTACTCTTTCGTGGAAAACAATAAAACGAGATACCAGCAGACGCGGCGTGTTGCAGAGTTTACACACACACCAACACACCAACACACACCTACGAACGCCTAACTAGTCCGTTAGTTCCATAGTCGCATCACCAATAACAATATAGGTATTTCAATTGTTACGCTCACTATACAATAAGTAGAGACATGTAAAATTCGCCTTATCATTTGCTAGCAGACTAGACTTCACTTTCCTATACATAACAGAGCTTAATCTGCGATTCAATTGGCCACGAACTTTAATGTGTTGTCATTTACGTGTGTTACGTCTTTACAAAGACTGGCCTCTCTAACGTGTAAGCATTCTCCGCGGCAAGTCACGACAATATCGGCCAGCGGGAGACGTCGAACGAGCCTATAGTCACTTGCAGTCTAGTCAGCTGTCAGAAAATAACGCGAATTTTGCAGGTCTCCAACAATAAGTTATTACAATTGGACGATGTTATGCATCATACTATACGCCAGATTCTAAAGTTCGGTATAATATATTTGTCTTCTTTGAAACGGTATTATAAAAAATATTTTACTACTGTATCATGTGGTTATGAATATTGTATGTATGGGACTATTATACTTTTTTGTTAGACTGTTTCAAATCCGAAAAACGTACACTATGTTTTAGTGATAAATTTGGTGCATAGTCTTATTGATGCCTAACACCGTCTAATTATTCGCATTTATGTATTCTTAAAGTCTGATCAGGAATATGTTTCGTTCAAATAGTGCGTTCGAAATATATAGGGCGAAAAATAAATAAAAGCGACAAAAATTGGGAGGTTGATAGAACATAAAAACGAACTATTTTTTTCTAATATAATACAAGCTGACCACAATGAACGTTTTCGTGCTATAAAAATTAAAATTTATAAAATACGTTAGTTGAACGAATGTGAAAATGTTCGTAGGGTGTATACCATTACGTATATGTTGCGAAAATGACATCAGGAAGTGTAAGTCCATCCTACCTACCATTTAATTCTGATCACGAAGTTTCTCCTCGCCCGTTTCAGACTCTCCACATTAATGAGCTTCACTTCCCTATTAATGGACGCCTACAGGGCATTCAAAGTACAAAGTCTGTCTCGATAAAACAGATCCTCTAAATATCTACACATTAAAAATGTCGTACATGCTGAGGTCTGGGGATCGAGGAGGCCAGGGGGCTTATGCTCACGATTTCAGCCGCAAGCGAATTTGAAATCGAGTGGTGTTTTTAGGACATTGTGAGTTGTGTTTTTCTACGTTACTTTAGTTCCGTCTTGTGGTAAACTAAATAACTGTAGGTTAAAAACAAATACTGTTTGTTATTACCTCCCGGCTAGCTGTTATCCAGTAGGGCCTATCTTAAGTTAACACAACCTCACAGATATACATGTAATTGACGTCCATTGGAATACTCGTTGGACAAATGCAAGGGCTGACGTGATTACTTGAAATTTCAAATTTAAAATAAAATTTTAACTCACACCTGCTTCAATATTATTAAATTAGGTTTTTAATGTTACCAAGTTATAATATGTGTACGACCAGATCCTTACGAAGAAATGTGATGGAATGTAAATTGAAAATTACAATATGAGTGCTTACGTTCTATCATACCAGAGACTCAAATCGCCTAGTTGTACAAAGAGAGGCATTTTAAAGACTGATGTATTACAGTAAAAATAATAGTCAATTCAAGTGCACATGTATTGCTCGACCCAAGTGTGATTTAAAGAGCAGGCGAGTAACTTAAACTCAGGGCTTTAAGGTATTATTTGAGTGCCACAATTAACGCCCACCACTCGCATTTAAACCAATTACGTGTAATATTAAAAAAATCGTAAACCCTCAAGTAGCCTTTACGTTTGATTTGTGTCGCAGCAACGCCTATAAGTAGGGGAACTACTGACGATTTAGAGTCTTTAAAATGCATTACAGTTAACCGAAACCAAGGACTTCTATTATATTCGCTGTCCATTAAAGAGTTCAGGTTTCACTATACCGTAGCTCATCGAGCAGAGCAATTCTCACGATGGAAATTCTTGTTGAGGACCCTCGGTCTGCTAAAATGAATTTAATGTAGTTTTGAAGTACATACTCAATTGATTTCTCCCAGTATACATTTACAAACTGAGCTATTCTGCCAACGTCCTCCATTTAGTGTGCCATCGAACATTCTTTTTTTTACACCGGAGAATGCATAGACATACCTCCCATTGGAGAGTGCTTTCATAAACGAAAGTCTTTCTTATCACAGACTCTGAAGCCAATACAAATTAACCACGTGACTTATTTTACTTAAATAATAAAAAATATATAAAAATACATTATTGTTCCGTCACATCTGCAATGAATAAAATAAAATTAACATTAAATGGCCATAATTACAAGTAATCAACACTAAATAAGCAAAGAACAGTAATGAAACAAATGAAATTTAAAATAACAAATATTATATAGAGTAGGGTATGGTAAGTTAAAGAAACATCTGTGATACGAAAGCTAGATTATAGATTTGATATCTCACAACATGGAGCAACATTTTGTTGCTTGTAACGTAAAGTACCGAAAAACTGAACGATGAAACAATTTCCATGTCCTGAGAAAGACCACACAACTTCCAACACGCATGCAACTGAAATCTGGAGCATAAGGCCAATGGGGACATCTCGTATGCATCGTACGCAAACATCCGCTGTTCAACCGACCACTGCTCTATTCCTACTGAAATTGCAGTGCGTTATGCCGGAATATCAACCGTACGACAGAAGCGACACGACCGCCGAGACGCGATAAACAAAACACGTCCGCCAATCAGCACCAAGGTTTATGTGACGTCAGCTCGACAAAAATGGCGGACGCGGCGCGACTATCGGGTAAATATCGTATTATTGCCAGTGTATTATATGTCATGTGTATATCGTTTTCTACTATGTTCCTATTGCTATGTATTATGTCAAATGTTAATGTTGCGTCGTATGTGTGTTATTTGGCCTTACACATGTCTATATGTCTGTTGAACTTCTGCAAGATTTACTACATCACATCAAGTAATGATTATTTCACTTAGCAAGAAAAACTTTTATCATCAGAAAATTAATTTTGCCATTATTTAAGAAAGTTATTTGTTCTACCTTACCAAGAAGATAGCTTACAAAGAGAAGAAAGACATCTGCATTAAAAATAGAAGAGATTATGGTCTGTACGACTTTATCCTTATAAACAAGTTCTACGGTACACAGCTGTGACTCACATTATATAGTTCTGTCCAACTTTGTATTAATTCATGAGTTCACTTGGGTCTTCTAATTACTCCTTGTAGGACGAATTTGCTGAAAGAGTTTACATGCTTCCCGTAAAACTACGAAAAAGTTTTGGTAGTGCTTTTTTTCTATCTTGTCTTCATTCTTAGCCCGTCTTCGATTACAAATCTCTACTTACTAGTGTACTTATGAGAGCTATCATTGACATCTACTTATGGTAAATGTTTATGTCAGTGCTGCTAATGTCATCGTCTTTATGTTATATTTTCCAATGTTTTACTGTTGAACTATTGGGAAATTTTGTAGATGCATATGATTTTGCATATGTTTAGGGAAATTGAGCATATATTGGTTCGCAGGACTGTTGATTTCTTACATTAGTAATGTGAATTGTGATTACTAGTTTCAGTCATTATTTTGCATATCTGCACAATGATAATATGACTTTCAGCACACTAAAACCAGTGGTTTTGTTTTGTACATCAAACTTTGGGAATTCATAATGAACAAGTGCAACTAAGAATCACCATTAGGATCATCACCCAGCAACTGCAAGAATGTGTTGGTGGACAAGTTATTGGCATTGGAAACATTGCAATGCTCTAGAAACTACAATATTGAACATTAAATTTAAAAGAATCGAATGATGATAACTATGCTATATGTTTCTTAATTTCAGGAAGGACTGAAATTACTGATGAAACGTTAATGAATTCTGTAATGTAAATGAATATTGTATTTATTATTTTCTAATTTAATAATCTTAAAGAATTGTTTATAAAATGTACATTTAATTTTGAAAGCATAAATTAAGTTTCTTCTCACAAACTGAATATAATATGTTACAATATTGATAGAACAGAATGAAATGTCTATGTTTAACCTACTGTTATTATTGCCGTGAGTATTATGTATGGTTTATTTTAATGTTGTTCATCACAGTTTTGTTTTAAATGTTAAATCACTCTGAACAACAGGGGCAATTCTGTATCCTTATTACTAGAATGGTTTCAAATATTTTCTTTATGTCAGGAAATGAGTATGTATTAAATTTGTTTCATTTATTTAATGCCCAATTGTATGTGTATTTTTTTTTTCAGAACTACTTTCCGAAATGATTAAGTCATTAACATAAATCTAATTTATTTACCTCTATTTAAACCTTTATTTTTTTATGTGTATTGCACTGGGTCAGTCCGCTGAATTTATGTTCTCTTAGTACCGCTGTATTGAAAACAAGTTTGTTAACAATGAGGTTGTTGTTGTTTTATGGTCGACTACGATGTGAAATATGAGTAAAAATCTGTTTGAAGAATTGAAAGCAGAATTTATTGGTATTTATAGAAGTTTTAATAAAATGTACACTACAATGAGATTAAGAAGCTGTTCCAGATCCATTAAGTAATATGTACCAAGTTTTCTACGTATTGAAGGTAACTACACTAGTATTTGAACTTTATGATCCAGAACTGGAACAATTTTCGTTTGCAACTACATCATACCCAGAGGTATGAGTGTAAGAGTTTGATGGTAATGAGCTGGTTGATATAAATTCAAGTGTAAATGACTAAAAAGACCTGATAGGCAAAAATTTAGAACAAAAAAATATATATTGAAAATGTCAACATCACGTGCGGTGCATTTAGAAGGAAAATGCACGAGTTTTAAGTTGTCAGAAAAATAGTTCCAACTTAAAATAAAAAAAAAAACAAGGCTTCGCTTAATGATGGGGTTTTGGATTGCAGTAAAGAGCTTTCGAGAAAACTGCTAAATAGGATAGGATTTCGTTGGAAGAAGTGTCAGTCAAGTAGGAAGATCGGCCTGGTAAGGACCCGCAAGGGGGCGGTAAAAAGCAATTTTCATCAACATGTTTTTATTTTTTATTTCTACCAGATATTTTTTTTCTTATTTTAATCACAAAAAGTGACTAATTTTGGCACTTATGAAAATTTTTATCTCTCATAGTTTCCGCGTAGTGGCTTGTTAAAGTCAAAATTTGCACTTTTCTGTTTTAAGGAACACACTAAAACCAACTAACATACCAAACTGAAAAAATCACAGTGGATATAGATGTTGCAGGCTACAATGTCACGTACATAAAAACAAAGAATATATTTTTTGTATTTAAATAAAAATGTGGAAATTAAAAATGAAAATTTGAAAAATTAAATAATTTTTTAAATACAAATACATTTTATTTTGTTGTTTAACATAGCTGAATTTGCAACCTATAACATCGTTATTCACTGTGAAATTTTATTTCAGTTTGGTAAATGAGTTGGTTTTTGTGTCGTCCTCAAAACGGAAACATGCAAATTTCGGCTTTAACGAGCAATTACGCGTAAACTACGCGAGATAAAAAAAATTTATAAGAGTAACATTTTATCACGTATTGTGTCTAGAACAAGAAAAAAAACTGGTTCAAGTATAAAAATAAAAACATGGTGATGAATATTGCGGCACACCGCGCCCTTAAAGTGTGAGCACACTAAATTCAGTTTAGTTCAGTCCTGGACTGATAGGTGCACGTAGGTGTTTATGTTAGCAGACGGCACGCCACTCACTGCTTCCGTTTGTTCACTTTCGCACGTTCAGTCGAGCTTGCCCAACTAGCAAAACAGACTGAAGACGGAAGGTACTCTCTCAATAGCGGGCTAATGTTTTGAATGTGATAATGAATTCCCAATTGAAAGCTGACGGATGAAGTGTGCGCCTGCATGACTGAAATTGTCTGATGGAAACTGAACGGAAATTAACTGAACTAATCTAAACGGATCCAATGTGCTCGCTCTTTTAGTCGGCCAAATCGAACATAGACAAAGCAGTTAAGAAAGAGTCAACCGATCTAAAACATTTGTTTAATCACTAAAGAGGGGATAATTTTAACTCAGACCTTTGGTTTTGGATGTTTTCTCTCTGAGAAGTTGTCCCAATTGTTGGAAACAGTGGTGGCATGACTCTTAGTCAGTACCGTAACAAGGGGGGGGGGAGGGCAGAATGCCCCGGGCCCCAGCCTGAATGGAGTTCCGGCCCCTTGCTGTAAACTATGAGAAAAAATTAGATTGTTTTATTTTCCAGATATAGAATAGTGTTACTATGTTTACATTTCTGTAACGATTTATGACATACTTTACAACGTCATTTATGCTAACATGTGTACAGTTATTACAGATATAGTCAGCAAATATTATTCTCAATAATTTTATTCAGACGTTGGAGGCCCCAAACAATTAACAGCCATAGAACCTCAGAAACCTTGCTGTGGACCTGCGGTTAGCATGCTGTTGTTGTGTAAAATTTATGTATGAAATTTTATAATACATGTTAATATGTTTAAGTGATTTGAGCATCGGTGTATGATAAATGTTTTCTAGACATTACTAAATTATGCAGTCTTTGTGTTACATCGGTATCACGTTCGTGTAAATCAAGCTGACGTTCCATCGCCTTGGTTTCGAGAGGAGGTGTCGGCATGGTCACACAATTCCCTCCGAGCGCTGGAGGGTTGAAAGAGGAGGGCCACCATGCGCACACCGATAATATACAAGGTTCAGATCTAATTTGCCGCACTATAGTATGTAGTGGCAAAAAACAACTTACATGTAATATTATATATGTTTTTGTATTTAGTGTTCGCCACTGTTATTCTGGCATTACATTGTGACAGCACATTCTCCTCCCTCCCCCTCCTCTTTTTCCACGTCCCCGCTTCGTTCCGAGCAGTACGTTTCATAATGGCAATTCTCTTATTGTTCACCCTGTATTTGCTTGCGGACCGTCGTTTTGTGAATACAACAAATCTTAGTATATAAGTATATTTTCCCGCCAAAGTTACCTCTGTGTATACGGAAAAGAAAAGTATTTTTCTATGCTTTTTTAAGCTGAATCTGATTTACACACTATTTCTTTGACTCTTGACACAATGAAGGATTATAATGATGTTTTTTTTTTGTTCACTCTGGAACCCTGCATCTTCACCAAGCACACACAGGGAAACAATACATTAAAAAAACGCCTTGGTTTTGTGTCTGGAGCAACTGATCCCGGTTTTTGGGTTTTATACGTTATTTTAATCTTATGCACACACACACACATAATTCACTCATATTTCTAGTACAGTCGTTATGTAGATATTTCGTTGTGGGTCAAATGTAAGCATAGCCTTTAAAATCTGTATGAAGTACAGCACATTTCCGTCTAAGAAAAATATATATTATATTTTATGGATTATCAGTTTTGTTAATGACGGATACATTAGAAGGCCAACTATTTCAAATTGCCTATGTTCAACCGTATTTGTACGCATGTGTGTGTTCGTTGTCTCCGTTAATCTCTTGTAAGAGCTTTGCCTAGTCTACAACTAAACCCTTTGGCATATAGAAAACAGCAACAATAACGCACAATAAATTTGTGCATACTGTGGCATATTCATAGGTTACCAGTTTGAACGCATCTGTTACCTTGTACTGGAAACGTTACTGAATTCCTTTCGCCATACATGCCTAATTTCGCATTGTAATATGTGAATTTTTAATATTCATGCTCTTGGAGCTAGAATAATTTCTCGCTATAATATATACGAGGTAACGTACTGCCTTACAACAGAAGAAAAACTTAAAAGCTTCTAATATTTGCCTGAGATATCAAAAAAAGCATTTGTGTATGTTGACATGAATAAACGGTGAAGGTATAGTTTACACTGTATTCTTAGGTTTATTTATTTTTTCCTATAGCAATCTTCTGGGGATTTATTTTCGTAAACGGTATTTACCCACTATTTGCAATGTAATGGGACCACCTAACAAATTAAAATTTCTTTCCAATGGTAATCTCGGTGTGATTTTTCTGGAAATATCTTCAAATACACATAAACCCGTGGTTAACATAAATTGTCGCCCTTTCATATTTCTCTGACGTGTGGTGAACGTGAGATTCGTTTCACCAATATTTTAGATTGAGTCGTACGTATGCCTGATGAGAGGGCCACGATTGGCGCAGTAGCTAGAAGACTCGCTTCCCACCATCCAGGTTCAATTCTTGGCGGGGTCAATCCCACATGTCGAGTAATAAGTCTGCATTCAGGATGCAATATATTCTGGCCTTCGGGTATCCTTCTCGTACGATATTTACTTATTTAGAACATGTAAAGCCGATTTACTGATATCTAGACAAAACATATAGTGCAGCAGTGGCATATCTCGACGATATTACTCAAAATCATTTGTACGGGTAAATGAAATATTCGTTTAGCTAAACAGGTGCATGTGAAAGAGCCAATTGTAACCAACACAATTAAGGCTCCGTTTCAGTCGCCACATTGAATTTCATTATTTTTCGCTTTTTTGTAATTCTGAGAAGAAAAATGTTAAATCGGCGACTATACCGCAAATTCTACTTACCTTGAACAAGCATGGAAGTAGAGCTAGTAATGTATAGTTATGTCGCAAATTGTCGGGAAAATTATGAATGTAAAAAAATTGGCCACACACATTGTGGCTTAATTATAAGTTAGCAGCTAAATCGCAAGGTCTGTACTGTAGCCAAATGTAAAATGAATTTGAGGTGTAGTTGATATTTAACGTATTTCTTCTTAGGATTCCAAAAAAGCGAAAAATAATAAAATTCAATACGGCGACTGAAACCGAGCCTTAAAGTGCTTGCAGCATGAACATCTCCCGACAGTTATTTTTATTTCAAGTCACAATATTTAATTGCAACAAATTACGTGGTTACGTTATCAGTCACGCGATAGTCCACTTGCGTTTACCGCAGCTACGTAGAAGACTCGAGATACTTCTACAAAAAAAAACTAAGTCGCAGAAGAAATCGTAGATCGTTAATGTGAAGTGAGGTGGGAAAGTTTAACGGCTCTTCAACAACAAGGTCTTAAGAGTCGTTGAGGTTCAAACGAGGTGAAGGGACAAAACAACATGTATGTATGCCCGAGCCGGGATTCGAACCTATGACCTCTCGCACTGTAGACCGGCGCCTATTCGACTATGCTACGGAGGCCTTTAGGGATGTTGAAGAACACTGTTCATAGTCGTAGAAGGCAAGAATCTAAGACATGCGGCTACGAATGCGACGACTAGTCAATCGGTACTCACAAAATTATAAACAATGACCTCCGAATGAGTGAAAGAGACAGACATACAATATTCTCGAAAATATTTCATACTTAAATAATAGTCCGAAGCTGCGGGGAGGGGGGACTGGGAGGGACAAAATGTTGTTACGCGTTCGGACTCTCGTGTTTTTACAGAGTATTACAGTCCGACAGGAAACGGCTCAACTATGGTCAACCTCTATTTCACCGTCCGACCCTTTAACTTGTTATATCTATACGAACTTACGAAAAATAAGGATTCTTTTTACTCAATGAAAATACTTCCGCGAGACCTAAAATACCAAAAGTCTAAAATGTATTAAATACCTAACAAAAAATTATGATTAATGAAGGTATTTTCTTATATTCTCGTGTTTTATGCACGGTATATTGTAAATGATTTTACCTATATTTACAAAAATAAAAACATAAAATAATTTTTCAATAATTTGTCTCTATAGAAAATTTAGTTAATACTGTAAGAGCTTACTTAAAAATAGAATTAAGTATTTAAAACTAAATATTTGTTTAATTTTAAAACGTTTATTTTACAGTATGATAGAGAAGGAGTAAAATTTTGTAGTATATTTATTATGTAATTAAATGTTTTAAATCGCTGGTGTTTCTTTGTCAAAGTCACGTAATGTTTTCACCAAAATTGAAATATTGCATGTGAATAAAATACAAAAACTACTACAATGTCAAGATTAATACAGTTGAAAAAACACAAAAACTTTACGCTGTAATAACACAATATGAGCAACAGTTATGCTGGATATCGTCCTCTTAATAAAATCTTCGTTAATGCAGTAGTGGTACGATTAATATATACTTTAGATAACCACTCTATTCAATTTAATTCGGAATTTTCATCTTACAAGTCGCTGACATTGACTTAACAAAACATCGGATACTAGGTAATATAAACGTTCTTAGAAATAAGAAATAGAAACAACTAAAAACACTACAAGGGTTATTGTTAGTAGAAAATAATTAAACAAGGACAACTGGATGCTTATAAATGAAATACTTACTCAAATACGCAAATTTTGTTTTTAAAAATAATTAATTAATCTGCAGAAAGTTATTATTTTAAAATAGTCTTTAATTATTACGTGAAATGACAATACAGTTATGCTCATCAAGGATAGAAGGTTTCTGTAGGTACGTTACTTAAATTAGAGACATACATTGCTAACTACAATCGCAAAAAAAAAATACGTATGATGACTTAGTTTTCGACTGCTTGGATGATAGGCAGTTTTCTTCTCTACGAGCAATAAAAGACAATTTCTTCTCGTCTCGATCACACTATTGGCCTAGTACATCGATCAGGTCTCAAAAACAGCAGCTGTTGTGAAGTTAATAAATTGCAGGCAATATTTTATAAAGGCAGGTATTGTACCGGACCTCTGCATTACACGGTGCAAGATTAATGGAGTAATTTATCATGCGGTATAGGAAACGCCACAGCGCATCATGGAATGTGGCCGCACTGAAAGATTCCGCTCCGAATTCTATGCGCATTATGCACTCTTCAGCATTCTGACCTACAGCGCGTCCCACCACGTGCACTTGGTGTGCGTTTAGTGCAGGTACCCACACAGCAGTGCATGTTACAGCTAGCAACGTGCCGCAGCGAAAAAAACGCCAGTGAAAAGCCTGCTACAGCAAAGAAGGATTTTTTAAAAGAATCCTGTGTGAGATAATAGCCGTATCAAACGATGGTTTATCGCGAGAAAACTTGACTGTTTGCTGAGTTTCAAAGCACGTTCAGCTTATGAAAATATTAGGAAATTTTGCTTGCACGTGGAGTTATTGCCCTATTTGAAGAGCTAATAATAATCCCGCTATTATAATATTTGATGCCTAATATCGGTCCGAAGATGGCTACGTTGTGCCAGACGTATATCACCCAATCATACATGTCACAATACACTACAATGTTTTCAAGGGTATGTTCACACCACGGCCGTAGAAGAACAGGTCTGGACACTCGCCAGGAATCTTGACCCCCTTGTTGTTTGGCTGTAGTTCACCAAGTTACCGAGAATATTGTGTTTTATTGGCGCTGCAGTTAGGGCGGTCGGACTCAAACTCCGCCTATTTCCCTCCCATTAAGATCAACTATTTAT
Source organism: Medauroidea extradentata (assembly GCA_003012365.1). Lineage (NCBI taxonomy): Eukaryota > Metazoa > Arthropoda > Insecta > Phasmatodea > Phasmatidae > Medauroidea > Medauroidea extradentata. The sequence continues at coordinate 16,042 of PNEQ01122332.1, forward strand.
CGAAACGTATTTTTTTTTATCAATTTATGAAATACCTCCTTCGCTCACAAATTTAAGAAAGGCTCCAGCAATCTTTATTTACTTTATAATGTTAACAATGGAAAAAGTGGGCGGAGTTTGAGTCCGACCACCCGAATCACAGCGACAAAAAGTACAATATTCTCGGTAACTTGACGAACTACAGCCAAACAACAAGTGGGTCAAGCAAAATACATTGGTAGATAGGCTAGTGTCAGACCTGTTCTTCTACGACCGTGGTTCCCACAAAAAATTTAAGGTTGTACCATCGTCTATAGGTATAGACAGGAAAAAATTCGCGGTTCACTGACCTGTACGCTAGCCTCCAAGAATATATGTGTATACAAGCAGACAGCAGATGTTCAAATAAGTCAATGGCCAATTGCGAAAGTGACACGAACTTATAGTCACTGGAATTCTAGCGTGTACGTATATAACGCGAATTTTTTAGGTCCCTATCTATAGGTATAGGTCATTCGGAATAAAGTGAACACAAAATATGTAAACTTTGAGAAATTTCACCAACTATTATTTCATATAATTTAACTTTAACAACAGTTACCTCACTCGTTACACGGTTGGTAGCGCATTGCCGTTTATAGTTCCGTGTATTTGCTTATTTAAATGCAACAATACTGAAATAAAATGAAATGAATTCGATATAGTTGTGTTATTTATAATCAGTGAACTTTTTTTTATCGGACTATATAGGTTCCTACCCTAACTGCATAAGTTATCTTACACGCACAAACATAATTTGACGTGTCCAGAGAGGCAATACAATTTCCCGTCGTTAGTCGTTACGCGCGGAAAGATACGAATTGGCTGAAAATAGAAATTCAGCAGTGCTATTTTGAGTGCTCACTATAACCCCAACCGCTAATATAGCATATTACTATAGATGGTTCAGGAGTGAGCACTACTATAAAGCCGTGTTACTTTTTTCCCTTTCACATGATCTATATTTTCCTGCTACTCTTTAATACGATAAAATCATTCTAGGCAACAATAAAAATGTACAGATTGTACGGTACTCAAACGTTAGAATCTAAAATCACAACCACTTTATTATAATTCTAAACGGTACAAAAATCCTGCGATTAGTTTCAGGGACCCGCTTCACTGTTTTCTGTGTGACTGTTGCTGTTTTACGGAGAATTTCACTGCTCCGTTTATTAAGTGTCATTCACCGATTTGTCAGCCAGGATAATAAGATATCTGAATTTGCAGCGACTCAGATACTTCTGACTCAGTTCAATGGTTCAAATCCAGTGTTTAAGTGTTAGTAAACCTGGCGCGCGAGCCGTGTTGTAGCGTGGTACGGGAAGTGTTTTTTTTGTGTGACTATTAAAAATGCCCTTGCATTACCTACGAAAAGAATACACGATTCGAACTGTGCCCCTATCGTTTTAAAAAATGCCGTCCGCTGATTAAAACATTATTACCAAGCACCTCAAAAAAGTTAGTTTATCACGTTGCTGTAGCTTAGAAAATGTCAACCTGCATTGGACTTTACCACATACTGTCCACAAATAAAATAGCAGGGTCATCGCTTGAAGCCCCGTTGAAAAACACATTCTACGAAAACACTGTATGCTAGTTTATTTATTCCGCGGCTAGCGGCAAAAAAAAAAAAACATAGCGTCCACAAACACTTAAATTATTTTGCTAGTACTTAGTATTTATATTTTTTTAAATTATTTTTTTACCCAATGGTTACCAAAAATAAATTCACATAAATTGCAAAAGTACAAGAAATTAATCTCGCACCAATGCTGGTTCTATGCAGACCTCGTACCAAGTCACTATGATAATACGTATTGAAAATTTTCATGCAAGTCCACTTAAGTCTCAGGCAGGCAACACTCGATTCTACTAGCTGCGTATACAATACAGTGTACTCCTGTAACCATGCTGGAATGAGTTTAACCAAACCTGGCACAGACTGGTGATCGAAAGTTCTGGTTGCGCGAGTCGGGAAAATAATATGGCAGATCAATTATTTTATTACAAGTACATTTTATCTCTCAGTAATTTTTACGTTTCTCGTGAACGACATTGAGACAGCTGTGCTGCCATCTCAGAGCAAGTTTCGCAATACCTCGTCCACTCCCCGAATTATCGGTCAATCACGGGTGCCTTGAACTCGCCTATTGGCTAATGGCGTTGGCACAGTGAGTGGAACAGCCAAAACACAATGGCTGCAGGGATTTCGTCGCAAACTGCAAGCTATTGACTGCAACTTGAAATTTAAAAGAACTTGTTTATTTTATACTAACCGTGCCGTGTTGTACACAATTCACCATTCCATACGTAAGCTGTATTTTTGTCGTTAATAGCAGACTATTAGGTCTCTACTTGAAGTTCAAACCATGCTGTACGCCTTGATTTGTCAGACGGCGATATACTTAAGATTTTATTCCGAGTAAATTGCATTTTATTGCTGCGCAAACGAACTACAATCCATATTTACACACTTCGGAGTTCAATTCATAATGGATTTTACCGCATAAACTACTTTATTTAACGCAATTTCACGACTTGAACGTATGTTGCTGTCGTTAGTGTGTTATGTACATTAAAATGTACAGTATCATGACGTCACAGGGGCATCAACATGGCAGTTCACGTTTTTGCCGAACAAAACAGACTGCTCATTTTAATCTAGTTTTTCTCGAGTTATACAGACACAAGGAAAGAAAGTATGGTACCGTTGTCTATTAAATTAAACGTACTTTTAAATAAACATATGATAAATAAATAGGAATTTTTCCTATTCGCTTTTCAAAATTATATAACCTACACCCAATAAAATAACGTTCAATAAGAATACATTTGGGGACCTGAATTCCAAATCATGCTAACTCCAAAATATAAGAATTATCAAAAAAAGACAGTATTTTTACTATATGTAATTATTTTATTTATAAGTTAAAATGGCCTTAACGTGACTGCTAGGAGGTATTTCATATAACCTGGTCCACCGATGCGTGTGTGTGCTGGTCACTACGATCTCGCATTTATTGATTCCTCCTCCGGCGACGTTATTGGTCGAGTCATAATACTGCAGCGCGTCAGTGCGTTTCTTTGTTGAACCCTCTCACTGTCATCAGTCATCGGCTCAAGCATTTCCTAAACTGTTTCCGTTGCCGAAGCTTCATGATTTCGGAGCAAAAAGCCGGCGTTTCTCTCGTATCAGACAAGAGGAATATCGCTCTAATATTTTATAAGTAAAGAGTTAGTGAACCTGGCGCGTAAGCCACGCTGTATTTATTTTTTGTGTAACGATTGAAATTGTTTCCAATGTGTTTATCTATAAAAAGAATACACACTTAAAACTGTGTCCCTGTGGTTTTAAAAATTCCGTCCTCTGATTTAAAAAAAAAAAAAAACATGATTGCCAAGCTCCTCAAATGGGCTAAAGATGACTTTTCATGTTGCCGTAGCTGAGAAAATATCAACCAAAACGGTAATTCAAAAGCATAGAAATCTGCATTAGAATTTAATACCGCATACTTTTCACAAATAAAATTAAATAACAGGGTCATCGATTGAAGTCCCGGTGAAAAGCATTGTCCACAAAAACATTGCACGCTAATTTAGTACTTGGCACCTAGAGGCAATGAGGTGTTTGACGAAAGTGTTATATGAGACTTACTGCCTTATCCGTTTCCGTGCCTCAGATATAGAAAAAAACTAACGACCACTAACTCTTAAAAGTGTCACCCGCTTCTGTCGACGCGCGCTTGTAAAGCTTCAACAATAGTTCATTCTAAAATCTCGCAACGGCCACGGGTGAAGCCTGTTCATGTACGCGATTTAATAATCACTACGTCTGGCGAGTAGTTTTATTTTCATCTCTGTAAACTGAGAAAAATTTGTCACATTTCGAAGTAATATTGTTCTAATCAAAATATTAGGCTTGGTATAATTTGGTGAATAAATAGATAATCGGAGACGAGGGCTTAAATGTTTAATTTAATTCATTCAGTAAAATTTGAAATGTTCTTCACTGAACGAAATAGTTACCCCTCAAGGCAGAAATTGCCCGAGTCTATATGATACCGTTTCTCGTTTACATCCTGCTGAAATGGGCGTTTTCAGTGGCTGTTTTAGCTGTTAATTCGTGTTATACATATTATATCCGGTTGTGCTTAGCATCCGTAGAACCTATATACAGAATGTCAGGTAATTCGTGGACACGGACTGTACCATGTGAATAAATTACCATAACTAAGCAACACATATTATTTGGTGAAAAGGCGCCAGTTTACGAGACAGGTCCAAAATTACCAGTGAGCGGGAATGCAGGGTAGGTTATTGGCACTATCATTTCTTTTTTTCTCGTAAGGAAAGCTCCTAACGACACAAATTCATAAGTTGCAGGCCGCATACACGAATTACCTTACCCTTAACTTCCACTTTGCTGGGTTCTTTCTTTCTTTTTTTAAGCGTTTTAATGCAATTTTTCTCGTAAACTTAGAGCTTTATGACATTTACCAAAGAGTGTTTTTACCTAACTGAACAAGAAGTTGATAAACATAATATTAGCATTTGTAGATACTTTTTCGTTCGGACAACGTTGTAAAACCAACAGAATTTAATCAAAATATAAATATTAAAAAATTGATAGAAAGTGTTACTCAACGTCATGGGCTATTAAGAAATTTATAGACTCAGCAACAGAAGAGCAACTTTCGAAACTTCGGAATGGTTGGTTGAACGTTGGAAATAAGTTGGTAAACATACGGTTGGCATTTTGGTACAAACATGTAAGTTGGATTAATGTTCTATAACCAATAAAATTGCAGCAATAAAACAAACGTTTCTCATTGTTTATTGAGATAAAAACAAATATCAATTCATATCCAGCAAAATAATTTTTCTTTTAACGAGATAGAGTGTAAGTTATACAGTATCTTCATTTTCTTAAATATACGTATCTTTAATATAACAAAAACACAAGTTCGCAGCGTATAGTAATGGCAAACGTTATCAGATCACGAATCTGCCGAATCAGTCCCACATCGCTGCTGGACGAATATTTATGATGACTTTTAGTATTTTCTGTTGTTCATAAAACTCTTAAAGTAATGTAATAATAGTTATTAATCTTAAATTTGCTTTTGTAGGGTGAGTTTTGAACATTTTTGTGGATCGATCGTTGTCATAATGATAGCTGTTTACATAATGTGTGCAAATAGACAAAATACCAACAGTCTGCATCACACCGCATAGTATCTTGGCAGTCTGTATAAGTAGATCGAACGCAATAAGAACAAAAAGTTTGGCTAACATAGGTCCCCTTATCGCATTTTGAGCCAAATTTAACCGGAAAATCACTAAAATCGAATATGGTAGTTAAGAAATTATTAATCAATAAAGCAGGTCTATGTCGTGAAGAATGTCGTTGAAAGTATATTATTTACAGTGCTTATCAATTGTTTACTTAGAAATAAATTCTGAAACAAAGTCAGCAAAATTGTTTCGCCTATAATGAATGAGCATCATATTATATATACATATATATACATATATATATATATATATATATATATATCAGTTATTTCAGTTATTTTAAGCATGTTAAACAATTTTGCATATTTAATTATATACATAATCAGATTTAATGTTTTTGAGTTACGGTGCAGTCGACTGTCTAGAGTAATCGGTAAGGTGAAGAAGTTTTAATCACAAGACTGCTGGCATAATGTCTCTTCGCCGGTTCGAGTACACCGTGATTATTTTAATGATTTTAGTAATGTGTGTAGCTCACAAGAACACTGAAAAATAAATTAATAATGAATATTAAGGTTAAATCTACTTTTCTATGATAAAGTTAGTGTATATTTTGAAGATAAAGCGTTCTAACGTAGATAAACTGTTGCCATAATGCCCGTTACAGATACAATTTCAACCATGAAACAACGTTTAGCCGAAGTGCGAAATTAGTTTAAATCACACCAAAATACAACAACATAATTTCAAACGGTCTTGCAACGTTGTCCAACGTTGTTTTATGTTTGGATAGTATCCAAAACCAAAAATCAACATAGTGTATACGTTGGTTCACTCATCATTTCAAAGTTGAGCCAACGCTGGCCCAACGAAAAGTTACTACTGGGGATATCAGTAAATTATATGAAACCACTACTTTTTCAGTACTTTTTTTTATATTTCTCCTAGCTATTATTTGCAAACATTGTTAATTGAAGTGTTCAACAATTCTTTTATCTATAAAATTATCATTTTGAAAACAGTCCATATATTTTACTGTGTCCTCTTATTAGAAGAATGTCGATCTGTGTAGTTTAATTTTTGAAATAAAGTAGCGTATCAAAAATATAATTGAGGAATGAGAGAAAGATCTGACTATTAAAGGTACTATTCTGTTAATATTCAAAAATAAAACTAACGAACCAAATATTAAAAAGAAAAAATTGAAATAAAACCTACCGAAAAATATTGCGCTGAAAATATCGTCTTCTGTGTAGAACACATTAAAGAAAAAACTTTAATTTGAGAAATTGTGACAATCCGTTTTCTTTTAATCATAATGTGGAATGGCAATAAAATTATCAGTTAATGATTTCAGCCTTTTATGTAATACGTTTTAATTTTGAACACATATATTTTAAAAAATAACTATAAAAATGTTTTTATTTCAAATATTTTACAGGTACCGATATGATACCAGTATCGATACTTTTCTTGTGATACCGATTACGAAAGAGTATCGATATCAATATTTCGAATCTTCTTTAGATTCCAGTGTCAATGATACTTTCACGGAATCGCAACATCCCTAAGCATTACAAGCTTCCCTGGCCAGTGTCCGGCCAACACGACTGGAGGAAACTATGCCCGTCTCGCAGAAAGGAAGGGAAGTCCTGGTGACAAGTCGTCTACGCCGGAGGCTGTGACTGTGAGCACGAAACTGCCGTGAGACAATGAAGTTGTCCTCTCCTCAGCAGCCACCATTGTCTCGCTTTATCGAGCGGCCGAGCCAGGCACACACGCTCGGAGGTTCCGCGCGCCACAGCTTCTGGGGCTGTACGACGTGCCACAGTCGACATACGCTAGGAACGGTCCAACTTTTGTGGCAGAAGGGGTCTAATTGACAAACAAAAAAACCTGCAATGTCATTCGTGTGTTGTTTATTGACACTTTAGAACTTTGGGTGTGATCGTCTACATTTTTACTTACAAATAAACCTACATCATTTTATGAAAAGTAAATGTGACAAGAAAGTCAGCATGTAATGCAGGCCTATATCGATCAGTAGACACTATTTTGGAAAGTTTGTCGTGTCGATATTACCTATCAACATGTCGATATCCATTGTCGACGTGTCGAGGGCAACGTCGACATGTCTAAAATAGAAGTCGATACGTTCAGGGCTTAGATCGATACGTCAATAGTCTACGTCAAGGGCATAGATCGATACATTAAGAGTCTAAATAGATACGCCAAGGGCCTATATCGATACGCCAAGGGCATAGATCGATACGCTAAGGGCATAGATCGATACGTCAAGGGCATGGATCAATACGTCAAGGGCATGGATCTATACGTTAAGGGTCTGGATCGATATGTCGAGGGCCGAGGTCAATATGTTTAGAGACGTGGTAGACAAATCGCGGGCTGAGTTCAACATGTATTAGGCCAAAGTTGATACGTCGAGCACAGGCTCAAAGCAATGCACACATTTAACACATACTGTAATTGTTTGTACAGGTCTGCTAAGCGAATGCATGTGTGACAGTATTTACAAATTTTAATCGCATTTGCCGTAGTTTGTCACAGAACCTATGCCTTTGCATTCCGTATTCGCGAGTTCCTTTCCTTGACATTTGGAGTCGTACTTTAATATGTGCTTGCTGTTTGCTTGATGATTATATTTTGTTTGTGTTTGTTGTTATAAAACAGTTTTTCCCTACTTTTTTTAAGGTTATTGCAATGGGCGAAAATCATTTGACTTCTCACCGCTTAGGAAGAAATTTTCACCTTCGCTTCCCCACCCTAACTCACCCCAAAACACACTCGCAGTGAACGTACCTAGCATAACTTGTTTTGCGTCCGTGTGCATTATAGAAATATCTTCTTACAAAACTGTTTTATATATGGCGCATCACATCACCTCGGGGATAATATGTGAACGGAGACGTAGTATGAAGTGAGCAAAGATGCCAAGCACCTAGAATTAAATTTTATCCCTAATCATGACTTACCTCTATATATACAAGAGTTATCTGACTGACTGACATATAAAACTGCAGCCTAAACCGCTATACTTATAGACGTGAAATTATTTGTGTGGGTTCGTCTTGATAGCTATCGAACCCGTCAATGAGTTGTCGCAGAATAGACAGCACGCCAGTTCACCGACTTCCCCAAGAGGCTGTAAGGTAAGACGTAATGCTTGTGGCGTGTCACCATTAGCAACCCCCTCTTTTAGACTTCAGACGTGCAAAATATGTCCATCAGGCAGCCACCTTAGTGGTCTTAACTAACGTTTGACTTAGGCAGGCCCCTGTTACCTTACTGTTCTTATATGCAAGAGGCTCACGGAAAAAATACTTTGTGGCAGCTACAAAACATTTTCTTGGAATTTACCCTGCCAAATATTTTTGTACTCACTACAAAACCATACGTTACCGATAAAAATTTTGCTCACCAAAATAACATTTGTGGTCACCAAAAAAAATTTTTTTTATTACCACGAAACTATTTGGCAGAAAATAGCTATAACAAAATTTTTCTTTCAGTGCTGAAATGACGTATACTGCTGAAACTATGGGACTTAAAGAAGTAGCCATGTCATCAATACTGAGAACGACCTAAATATTTTTTAACAAATTAAGCTTGAGCTCTGCGAATCTAAACATTTTAAATTATAACAAAATAACTAACTTAAACAACTTCATCAGGTTTCTTACACATGAGTTGTTTGACCTTCCAATCATTTTGGAAAAAAAAATGTTTAAGACAGGTTTTTGCTGAAATGCTTACCATGTCTGTGTTTCTTATAATAAGACACATTCTAACAATAAAATTTGTTATTCTGAGATGTCGTTTTCCTGAAAATGAAACCGGAACATTGTTATTGCAGCGGGCTTGTTTCATTAGGAATTTTGGGTGGAAGTGAGAGCGATTACCAAGTATAAGAAATTCAGCAATCAAACAGAGATTTCCTTTTAAGGCAATGATCCATCTTCTCTACTGCTTTTACGATAGTTATTTTTATTTTTTTTTTTTTTTTTTAATCCTAAATGAGAGTAGACGTCGAAAAACTGCTGCGCAGTTTTGAAGGAAAAAAAACAGCGTGTACTATGATAATTATTTTCTCAAGTCAAAATACACAATTATTTCAGCTAATTATGTAATTAAGGAAATTCACATTAATTAACCAATTAATCAAATCTATAAAGAATTTTATTTAGAATAAATTATACTACATATTAAAAACCATTATTAACGAAACTGTGTACAGTTTTTCGACATCTGCACTCCGTTAAGGAATTAAAAAAAAATTATTATCGTGAAAGCAGCATAAATTATGGATAGTGGCCATAATCTGCACCAATTTTAGCTTGTGTAAGCTTAAGGGGAATGAGAATTTTTTACTCTTAATGTGTTATAATATTGCATCTACGACTAAGTTAGAGAACTTTAGAGATGATTTATCATTCATTATACATTTTCCCTTGAAACAATTTTCCTACTAAGTTTGAATAATGACATCATATTTCATTTATCAAGGGGGAAAATACATTTATGTTTTGCAAACTCAAAAATCAGTACAGTACAACAACTTTATTCTAAGGAGTTTAGCAAAATCAAGAGTTTTTTCTTTACAAATTTTAATTTTATACGAAATAAACTGATTTATTGTGTTCCGCCATGCTTATAAGTAATAGTAAATATTTTTTCCAAATAACAGTTTTATAATGTTTATTTGTATTAAATAAAGTGTTTCTGATTAGCAGAATATAATCAGGTAGACATTAAATTGAAAATGAACAATGACAACGGAAAACAGAACTCTTCAGCATTTTCCAAATCACAATTATTTCCCGTGAACCAGACTATATCATGCTGATCAAAATCATAAAACTCGTCACAGCTATCTTCATGAAACAGCAACTCGTTGTGTTGTACATTATCTTCACCAAGACGGACTTGCCTGCCATGGTCATCTGATCCTTCTTGAGACACGGCTACACAAATCGGCTCCTTACGTCAGGGATTCAAAATCAGGCAGCAAATCACGGTAATGTTCAGGAACATATTCGTGAGATTCTGTACGAATCTGTTTTCCTGCCGATAATACGTCATTTTCTAATAACTGCCAGTCAGCCAGAGGAGCTGGGAGGTTGTCCCAGTCCGACTTTTTCAAGAAAGGGTGACGCTGCACAACTACGAAATCAGCGTTCGTAGTTTCCCAAGCCGCTGCTGAGGATTCTTCTTCAGGAGAGACAGCACAAAAACTGCGGCCTCGGGTGACACACAGTCAGGTATTTCAGGCTCCTGAGATATAAGTCTATCCACTATCGTCTTCATGTCATATTCGCACTCCTGGTTGAAAGGCGCGTACCCTGTAAGGAGTTCAAAAGTCAACACGCCAACAATCCAGAAGTCGGCTGCTGTGACATAGCCTATACTTCAGGTGCCACATAACCAGGGCTGCCGCAGAACGTACGATGTCTCTTGGACATGTCGGATAACATAGCTGTGCTCAGACCGAAGTCTGTAAGCATGACGTTGCCACCTTGGTCCACAAGAATATTCTCAGTCTTGACGCATCGATGTGTCACGTCGAGGCTATGTAAGGTCCTGAGAGCGACCAACACCTGCTCGACAACCAGACGCGTATGTTCCTCCGTCAGGAAGCAGTAGTTCTCGAGGATGTTCACCAGGTCACCACGCGCCAAGTCGAGGACCTGAAACACCGCCTCTTCCGTCTGGAAGGTGGAGTGCAGTGTCGGCAGGAATGACGCTTCACCAACTTCCTTCAATATCTGCCGTTCCCTCACCATACATTCCAGCATCCGTTCCTTGGTCTTGTACGTGTGCCTCTTGTATAGCTTCATTAAAGTATACAAGCAACCTTTGTCTTCTCCGTCCAGTTTGCAGACCAAGTACACCCTGCTGTATTTGCCACCACCTAGCTCCCTGATCACTTGGAAACTATCCGTCATTTCTACAACTGTGTTACAATATCTTACTATATTACTCGCTGCGATGAAAGTTTCATATGCAAGGGGTTTTTCTTTCCCATTTTTATATCACCGATATTTATAATCACAACATGTTGACATGTAATATCGAAGTCATTATTAACAACCAAACGATGGCGTCAAATGCTGTCTGATATTTATTTTTGCTATACCTACTTTATTTCTAATTTTTCATTCATTAAACATATGTGAGTGACTGTTTTAATATGGAATTGTAGTTTTATCACCAGGGCATTAAAGAGAAACAAATAAAAAATATAGGTAATATGATAATAATCTTATAGCGGCAGTTAACGAATGTGGAGTCATCATGTACAGAGCTAATAATAACGATTAAAGTTTGTTCTGCTCGGTATTTTAACCTGCGCCCATAATATCCAGGTCAGAACTGTAGTAGGAAGAGAGGTAAGTTATCTATGGAGCACAAGAGGAGACTACATTGCTATGTTGAAACACTGTGCACATGAAATGTAATTGTAAAACTTTGTTTCCAATTTAGCCCAGATTTCGTTTGTTTGTGGATTGCATGTATATTTCTTTTCCTTTCGTACCATTCTTGAAATTTTATATAATTACAACAAATAACATCTCAACTGAAGCATCCGATTAGTAAAGAGAATTACCACGCATTAATCCATTAAAAAAATTTATCTTCCTGCAAAATTTCCAACTAAATTCGTATTTTATTATAAGTAGGCCTATATATTTATTTGTTGTAAATACTTTTGTTTTCTATAGTAATTCAAATAGTGTAGAACATTTGGTTCATGCTTTAGATAATATACCTGTATCTACATTAGGGTGGGTTGAAAAAAATTAACTTTTTTTTTCGAAGTGCTATAGTGCGGAAAAGTTGCCTCCTATAATAAGAAAAAACCGCGTAAATAAAAAAATCGGTTGATGTCTTTCTATCGCGAATCGATGCCAAAGTTCATAAAAAAGGATCAAATTTAATATTTTTGTTTATTTTTCAAATATGAGATAAACTTTTTTTTTTTCGAACTGCTATAGTATGGAAAAGTTTCCTCCTACAATAAGAAGAAAAACTGAGTAAAGAAATAAAGAATCGGTTGATATCTTCTGATCACGCATCGAAGCCAAAGTTCATAAAAAAGGGACCAAATTTAATATTTTTGTTTATTTTTCAAATATAAGATAAACTTTTTTCCGAACTGCTATAGTATGGAAAAGTTTCCTCCTACAATAAGAAGAAAAACTGAGTAAAGAAATAAAGAATCGGTTGATATCTTCTGATCACGCATCGAAGCCAAAGTTCATAAAAAAAAGGGACCAAATTTAATATTTTTGTTTATTTTTCAAATATAAGATAAACTTTTTTTCCGAACTGCTATAGTATGGAAAAGTTTCCTCCTACAATAAGAAGAAAAACTGAGTAAAGAAATAAAGAATCGGTTGATATCTTCTGATCACGCATCGAAGCCAAAGTTCATAAAAAAAAGGGACCAAATTTAATATTTTTTTTTATTTTTCAAATATAAGATAAACTTTTTTTTTTCGAATTGCTATAGCGTGGAAAAGGTTCCTCCTAGAATAAGAAGTAAAATTGCGTAAAGAAATTAAAAAATCAGTTGGACAAAGCAGCATTCGCCTGGAATAATTTCGTAAAATCCTGGAAAAGTGAAACATTATGTTCGGAACCGGGGATCGAACACTGATCATCCCGAATGCGAGACCATTGTTTTATCAATGTTCCACCAGAAATCTACGTGTATATGTTTTCAACCGCTTTGATTGCTTAGAAATACAGTACAGTATTCGTACAAATTGGTGTATGGTGTTATTTATGGCCATTCGTAGTTCACACAACACGTTAAAATAGTTTGCACATTCGACTGCAGTAGTAAGTATTGTAACACTGTCCCCAGTGGGCCTATGCTGTTTTAGTACATTTGAACAAGAGTTGCGCCTTCGTGTGCGATATGCGTATACGAAAACTGTTCATTCGTTCGAGAGCGAGAGAACTTCGAAACAACTGACGCGCCAAATCTAGATTCGTGTACGTACAATAGGCATTCCAGCATACCATTTTCATTACACGAATATTCGTAAAGTTTCTAGGAAATTCCTTTGATACGAATGTTCTGATGATTTTTCAAGCATAAATAACCCCCCTCCCCAACCAACACGTGCCATCATTGTACTCGATGCGAGCCAGCCAAGGCAAGGCGGTTTTTGCAGAAGTTGGCACGCTTGGCGGTGGAGTATTGGTCGTTTGTACCCGTCAGACCGCCATGTCAGACAAAGAGGAAACACGTCGTAGATGATATCTCATCAACTCTCGTGAAATATGACTCCACATATACCACAAGGAGTTTCATTTTATGGTCCTCAGGTGCAGACGGGATTTTCCTCTGCAAACTTAATCTCAAGACTTATTTCAAAGAGGACGTTTTTCTCCCCATAAACTCAATGTATCCTATTGACGCTTGAATCATTTTGCAGCGTGTTTGGTATACGCATGTTTTAACGACAGTTTGAACCATCATCGCTACACGTTTAGAATTTATTTAATTTCCTGACTTCTTCATGCTAGGCAACCGAGAACAATTTTCTTGGCTGATGATATAAGAGCTACTCAAAGCTACGAATGATTGATTTAAATGTTGTGCAATTTTTCAGCACATTCTAATACAGCAATCTACTATCATTTCGGGCCGCGGTGGCCGTATGGTCAGACCATTCGCCTCCCACTAAGGTGATCCGTTGACGATTCCCGTCGAGTTCGGTCCCCAGATTTTCACATGTGGGAATCGTACCGGACGCGGGTTTTCTCGGGGATTTCCTGTTTCACTCGCCATTTCATTCCGGCGCTGCTCCATACTCTCCTCATGTCACCCCTCACCAGCGCTAAAGACCTCAATGTTAAGTGCTCACTAACATCTCTCACTCACTATCGTTTCCGCATTTTAATAGGTACTTTTGTTTACTGCACTTTGCCAGAACTGTACTTCGCCTAGGTTCACTTGGCCTAAAAGTCACTTGGCCTTTAAGTCACTTGGCCAAAAGTCACTTGACAAAAGTCGCATTGCCTTAAAGTAATTTGGCCTAAAAGTCACCTAGTCTGAAAGTCAATTGGCCTAAAATCACTTGCCTTATAATTTATTACGCCTGAACTTCACTTCGCAAAAATCTGCACTAGACATAAAATTAATTTGGCCTAAAAGTAGCGTAGCCTACAAATCATTCGGCCTAACAAGCTAACAAGCATTTGGTTAAAAACTATTTTAGGTCATATGACTTCAGGCACAATGTTGTTTATCCGTTCAAATATACGAACCTGGTACATGCGGGAATACGATTGATGACTTTGCTGCACAGTATCGTCAAATAAATTCCTGTTATCGCCGTTTAAACTCCCGGAGTTCCACGATCACAACAAAACCATTGCACCACAGTCGTCGTGGCTTGCTTGAAAATACGGTATTGGTTTCTAGTGATAAAGCGAGCACTTTTTAAACTAGGGTTACGTTTTTTTTTCTTTCGGAAAATTTCTCATTCTCTGCCACATTTCAATGCAAACAGATCAACCCCAAAGTAACAATCGAAGTGTTTAGATTGAACGGTATGAAACGTTAATGTTTGAGGTTGCAAAGAATATTATTATCTAATTATTGTTTAAGAGAAGATGAGTCTTCAAAAGTATGCACTTAAACGTGAACCACCTATACCTCTGTACACGCACTGGCTGGTGTCGTCCGCAATGCTTTATTGATTTTTCTCTCATAAATGTCGACATACCTCTAGCTGAGCTACTAGGTGCTGCGAACTATAGTTATATTACGTAACTTACAATCAATTACTATTTACTTTTGTATTGTAAGCTACTCAAATATATGTAACATAATTTTGAACTCTAGTTTAGAAGAAAGTTCAAGTATAAAAGTGGAAATACTACAAAGGCGATAAAGTATCTCGTAGAAGATAATTCCCAGTCTTGTTTTAAAAGTGTTTTCAATATTTTTTTTTTTTTAATTAATTCAAAATGAAATGTAAGAAAATTATTATTCCGGGGTGTTATTAACCTGGTCAACAATTCTAGCTACTGCGTTAAAAAATTTTAGTATCATACGTTAAAATCCCATGTCAACAAAAATAAGTTTGGCCATAATTTACCGTACAAAGCTCTGGACAGTTGGGTATACTGTAAAAACACGATTTAAAAATCACTGAACAAATATTCAGACGTTTACGGATATCGTGGAGCATTTCACATTTCTAAATTATCAAAGACTTAAATTACTCTGGAAAATACATTTCAGCAAAATAAAACTGTTTAATTAGAAAACTGATTGCATGTTGAGTTTGGTTAGTTATTTTATTTTGAATACCCTCTGGAAAAAATTCTTGACGTACGAGCTTTAAATAATTTTCCAATAGTAAAAATTATAGAAACACTAAAGTATTGCCAGCTTTATTCCCTTCGCCAAAATGGCGGATTACAGAACTCTAAGCTTAAGTTATCTATACCTATTTTAGTGCTAACACCATGAACTATGCCTGCAAATACTGATTATTTAGCATTTGAAGTACTTCTCGTTTTATTTTTGTAATGAAGTCTACTAAAACAACATAATCGATTTTCCATCTTCAGCAAGGAATGTCTGGCATTAGTGAAATTTACATTAATGTCGGCGAAGAACTAAAAGGTGTTTTAAGTGTTTTATTTGTTGAGGTATATAAATTGTAAAAGTATTTACTACATTCTAGGTGCGGAAAGTTCAGAACCAAACCACTGCAATACGAAAACAACGGCTTCGAAAAAGTTTTCTTATCGATCGAAGCCTTGCCGCCCGGTGTGGAAAATACGTAATCGTAGCTGAAAAACTACAAATCGTCCCTTCCATTAAAACACGGGTGAAGCAAAAAAAAAAAAAAAAAAAAAAAAGGATTGCAGGAACAGAAACACATTCCTTAGAATTTTTTTATCTTTCCGCGCACATTATCTAGATTAAATGTACTGCATTTAATCAGTTACTCCATATCCACATGCGAAAATTACATAAAAGTTGTGTATACTTGTCTAGACAGAATCACGCAAGACGTAATACTGCTAACGGTTTTCTTTCTAATTTTTGGGGAAACAAGCACTTGCGCAAATTTTTACGGCACAGTACCGGATAGCCAAAAATTCAATAACTTCCTTCACGTTAGTGTTAATCATTAATCTAACTTGTTAACACCATCAAATTATATGCCGTCCATAGTTTGGCGTTCTATGACGTCAAAATCATAATATATCGTTTCCGAAAGACCGAAGTAAAAAAGCACATGCTTATAATTTTATAAATAAAACGACATTTTCGTTAACTCACGCAACTACGTAGTTATGAAATAAAGTAAACAGATTAACGTAACTGCGTCAACTGCGTCATTCTAAACACTCTCTGTTTGAGGCTACGCCTTTCTGTGAACTGTTCACGATGAAGTGGGCACGTTACATATCCTAACAAAATTATTTCCATTCGGGTAATTTCTAACCGTCACGCCAACTGTTAATGAAAACATTACCATGTGACTTTAAAGATGTATTCACAACCAACACTAGCGTACTTACGTAGGCAAATACGTGTAAATGTAGATATACTAAGTGTACATGCAAGTATACACACTGCCACGTAGCGTACTTGCGTACGTGACTGAATTGGTACACTTTCTACTCCTTACTCCTTACAATGCAAGTGGTGGTTTTGAAACCAGCTTAAAAATAGCCATAAATATGTTAAAACTATATTTAATATTAGCAAGGTTTTTTTAATACTTCCTCTTGTTGCCGTAAATTATTTTATTTCTTTCGTTCCAAAACTATAAATGTGACATTATTTAGTGCCGGCATTTAGCACTCACAAAAACAACTTTTGTGCACTCTTAAGATTCTGCGGTGTTCAGAATTTCATCCCCCCCCCCCCCCCCCCCAAATGCGTAAGTTAAGACCTCGCTCTTTATTTTTGCAGTGGTTTCGAAAATATATATTTTTAACGCAAATAAATACATATATCAGAAATTCATTCTTGCAGTTTTAACGCTTATTTATAATCGTTTGTATTTGAATTTTTCCGTTGAAATACATCAAACGGAATTTGAGATTTTCGCCCCTGAAATTTCCAATATTTTACTGTCAAAATAAGTTAAAATGATACAATATATATATATTGCTATCAAACTGTACATTATTTTAAAAACCGCTCTGGCAAAATTGTGTATCGTATGACTGTACACAGTCTCATTTTTTTTTCAAAACGTTTGGTTAAAAATATTCAAGTTATTTGTAATTGTTTGAAATAAATTAAATGTGGTTGTTAATATCCAGATTCTCTCTCTCTCTCTCTCTCTCTCTCTCTCTCTCTCTCTGTCACTCTCTATCCGTCACTCTCTCTTTCCGCCTTCTCTATCTCTGTCTCTCTCTCCGTCACTCTCTGTCTCTCTCTACCTACCTACCTGTCAAAAGTTAACACCTTGGTCACAACTAAAATCGTTGATCAGTGGTTAGAGCATTTCAGAATGATCTTAAAATGTGCTCGCTTTATGTTGAACGGCCTATACAAAAGTCTACGAGGCAAACATTTTCCGTCCTTGAAGAAAAGTGACTTCCATCAGTCAATGAATTCCTGCAAGGCACTTCCTGCAGTAGCCCTTGTTTGTTGAAGACCTTATCCTTCAGGACGTCACATGAATGAATAAACGTACTGCTTAGAGGTGGGACATTTCGAGAATGTTTTTAGTCAGCGTATTCTCCTGATTATTCTAACGTCGTGCATCTTGGAAGACGCATAATTATGCGGCCTGGTCTAGCAATTCACAGACAAATTACAGGCGATAAGCCGTATTCCACTGGAATTAGCATTGGCCCAGGCAAACAAGAATCCTTTAGTAACGAAAGAAAAGCGTCGGAAGTGAGTAAATTACTTTGGAGCCTAGCAAATTGTCAACATTCACATCAATAACTCACCATTTCTAAGCTTAGTGTGTTTGTGATATATCTGGGCTTTATGATGGTGCGAAAATAACACAATGCCACTGATAATTCGTCTTTTACTTCATAAATTTTACCACACGGTCACTTTCCACCGACAATTTCAATTTTACTCAGTAGAAGGTTTTTGCTGATGCTATATTAGCTGTTGGACGCAGTACTAAAGGGAAGTGATATGGACGACAACAGTACGAGCGTCAATGACAGCCTTTATGCTCGGAGCATTTAATTAACATACAGAATTGACAAGGTATTTTTTTGTATTGGTCTTTAAACGCTACAACAAACTTTTGTTTCTGTAGTATTGTGTAAATCAAACGAAATTTTTAGATATAGCCGTTCGAACAGGTCGTCCCTCCCTCTCTGTCTCTTTTTTTTTTTTTTTTTTTTTTTTTTGGCAGGCGCCAAAAACATGTAATATTTCTATAGGCGTACCGTATTTTTAATGACATAGAATCATGATTTGAAGTTTGTTCTATTAACATATGCACATACTGGAAATACGTTTAGCAGTTTCGCGTAAAAGTATATACACGTGGCACGCTACAATACAGTTCTTGCCCCAGGCGATGACTTGCCTTCCCCCACCCATCCCAGACCGCGTCTAACAAACTTTCTTGTTTGCTGTGCGCAGCTAGAAACTGTTGAATTGGGACATGTTCCCTGGAGTGTAGTTGGCGTAGCTTGTCCTCCCTTGTGCGTCTTTAAGGGAGAAGTTTCCTTAAAATCATATTTTCAATTAAATTTCTACATAACACAAATGCTATGGTCATTATTTAAAAGATGAACTGAGTAGGAAACTAAGTATGTGTTTAACAGTTATTTTAATATCGCATTTGTTTACGTGTTTATATATTTGTAATCGTAATTGGATAAATCTAATTACTCAGTGATTTCAGTTTCTCATGAGTAACTATAAATAACAGTCAGCTCACTCATGCTTACAAAATTCTGCTAAGTAATTCTTTATGTCACCGTTGGCTCTGAATTTCAAAACTAAGTCATAAATATTAGTTCCAAGTAAGCAAACATAAAATCAATAATTCCGGGAAACAACCTCCTGAAGGCTGTTCAAGTTGCAATTTACTTTCTCTAGCATAAGCATAGTATATATATTTTGTAATATTGTTACGTCATAATAAAAATCAGTGCGTCGAAGGTAGCAAAAGAACAGCAAGTAATTTTACACTGTTTTCGTTACCCAACTTACGAAACGTTTTACTAAAATCTTATTTCTTGTAATTTAAAAAAATGTATTTCCATATTGAGTTATACTTAACCAAACTCGTTTCTTGGAGTCACAGGAAAAGTCACTTGTTTATAATTACATATAAATGAGGGTATGGCTTCATCTGCAACCATGATGCAAAATACTGTAATAACAAATTCAAATATTTCATGACATTTCATTTACTTTAAAAATTGCTTATAATTTCATCCAAACACATTATATGCATACCAACGCATATTTTAATAATTTTAAGAATCAAACAATAAATTTGAAACTACCAGCGCTCGGTAAACATTAATTTAATTAATTAGTCAGCTTTGAAGTTCTTAATAAATGACTTTTCATTTATGGCCATAAAATAATACAGGCATATCAGAAAAAGTACCCCAAGTTTGAATGACTATTATACCAAAACCAAACAGCCTACAATCTTGGTTGACCAGCCAAATGAACCGTGGAACAATAAAGTAGTTATCTGGACATACTAACACTAAGGTTGTTTCCTCATATGGAAGAGAAGGCGGGAGACTTCACTTTCCAGCAGGACGGTGCGCCACCCCAATGGCACCTTGCTGTTCGTGGACACCTAAATGAGACCTTGCCGCAACTGGATTGGTCGCGAAGCAGCTGGTGACCGGCGTCTTCATCACTGGTCCCCAAGAAGCCCAGACCTTACTTACCACATGCTATTTTTTTCTGTGCGAGTACATAAAAGGCCATATGTTTCGTCCACTATTGCCAGCTACCATTGCTGACCTCGAAACGAGAATTGCACCCGACTTGCTGACAAGAGTGTGGAACGAGTTCACGTATCGCGTAGATACGGATCGGGCTGCTCGTGGTGATCGCATTGAACATTTATGAAGATGTAAAGATACTTCATTTTTCCACGGTGCATTTGACTGGACAGTGAAGGTTGTGGGTTGTTCGGTCTTGATAGTATAGTCATTCAGAGTAGTGGTATTCTGTTCTGATCACCTTGAATTACTAAAAACGGTATTGAAAATTATTTTGTGAGCTTGAACAACCTTACAGAGTCGTCATCCGACGTTATTCTGTGTCATCTAACCTCATCAGGGAAATTCAAAACCGACTACAAACTATCCATTGCCATATGCTCACCAGTTCGATTTTTTCCCCCGCTGCCCGCATGTGTTTTCTTTATCGAATGCAGAAAAATGGCCTCACAAATCATGACTTTCCAACACTTTGGAAAGAGCACCGCAACACGTCATTTAAATACGTGCAACCGCACTTGAAATTGTGGTAGTGATTGCTTCCTGCTGTCGTGATCACTTCGCTAACAGTTCCATCTGAACAGTACATTAGTACTGTAAGCAAATTGAATGCGGATATTGCGCACTTTGGCCAGGATATAGTGCACTTCGACAATTTATTTGCGAACAACCTGGTTTCAAGTATTTCATTTCTTTGTCACCTACAGCCACGGGAGCATAACCGAGCACGATAATGCTCACAATTATCTCCAACAGAAGCAAGTGAAAATATAAATGAACACTTCGATTCTCGTACGCTCAATCACGGGATAATAAACACAACTTGTGATTTAAAGCTTAGATTCGTCATTTCTACTGCTTTAACGAAAGTAATTGTTTAAATCCTAAACGCGAGCAGATATCGAAAAACTGAGGCACAGCTTTGTTTTTTTAAAAAAAGTCTATATACTGTTAACTAATTATTTCAAGACAAAATACACAATGGTTTCAGCTAAATGTGCAATTAGGGAAATTATGATTAAAGAACTAAATTAGCCAACTCTATAAAAATTTTGTCTATAAATTATTAGACTACACAGCAAAAACAATTTTTAACAAAACTGTGCAACAGTTTTTCGATATCTTCTCTCGTTTAGAAAAAAAAATTATCAAGAAGGAAGTAGAAATGAGCTCGCCCGGTAGTTTTACAATGATATTGAAATTTTTTTTAAAGAAATATAGCTTTCGTTCCAAGAAATTCTACGCCGTTTTGATTTGTCACAAATCTATCATACTTTGCCTATTTTTTGTACCAATAAACCTAGTAAACTTTTTACAATTTTGCACCCAAAGTCTCACCAATTTTACTATGAAGATAAGCCAAAATCAAACGAAATGTTTTTTTTTCTTGCAAGCCAACGGTACATTCGTTTACAAAACGCCTACATGGAATAATTGTGCATCGTGTGACTGCTTTTAGTCTTTTCAGAAACTGACGTTGCAAAAATAATTTATTTATTATTTTTTACGTCAATGTGAAACAAACCACCTAGCCTTAATAAGCCCAATCTTCAAAACTCCTGAGCACATATCGTAACATTTTTTTTGCTCACATGGAATAGGTCTTTAATTTTTGTTTTAGGGGTTTATTTTTATTAATTTACCTTTTAATATAAATCAGTTTATAATTTAATACATCCGTAAAGCTCACTTGCCAGTGTTCTTCACACACTTGCCAAGATTGTGTTCGGTAAATTTCATTACGTTAAGGAACTTTGGGAAGACTTAGTAAAATATTTACAATTCTTTCTGATGTCAAAACAATTTTTTTTTATTTTTTACTTTTGGTAATATTTACCACTTAAACTAACAACAGAAGATAGGGGAAATACAAGTTCATGCCGTTTAGGTAGATTTGACGTAACATTTGCATGATTAGATAAATATTTTTGCACATCGAGCGATATATTTTGCTGCATACTTCCCCATTCAGCATTACAATGAACGTATAAAGCGCAAATTATTACTTTTAAATATTTGCTTTGATCTTTTTATACTACTGTTTACCTATCAGAAGTTATGTTTTCAGTTCGGATCCCATTGATACGTTTCTGCAGTGTCTGCGTCGATCAGTATGAAAAATATATAAACATCAGAGGTTCAGTGCTAGTCTGTAAAAGTGGCGAGACGTGGTTGTGTTCCAAGGCAAGCAGTAGAAGATTCGACTATACACTTTGAGCATGTAGGTGTATTACTGGAGAATATGTCCTTCGCCTCTTACATGTTACTGTTTGTGGAGTGTACCTGTCTCTACCAGTCAAATGGTTATACATGCAACTGAGAATTGTGTATAGTCATTGCCAATCACCGCTTGCCCTAGAACACTTCACGCCTCGCCACTGCCCCTCAACCAGTTAAACCACCGGCAAATAAATAAAAAAAAAATAATAACAACAGAATAAACCACATCCGAAAACAGATGCATTACAACCACGCTTGTATAGGCTGTTCAGGATAAACTGATCACTGCTTAAAATGTTCTGTGAGCAATTTTGCCATTATCTCTATTATGTTAAACATGAAAACTTCCATGTAACTAAAAACTAGTGAAAACATTTCAGAGCAATCAAAAATTAAAACTTTTAGCTCCAATAAATATTTTTTTTTATTATAAGTACTGGGAAGTGTTCAGTTTAAAGTGAAGGGACCTTTCAGAAGTGCCAACATTCTGTGAGTTGGCAGGAGCGTAGGGACGAATTTAAAAATAAAACTACTATCTTGCAATACAATGTGATTTGACACTTTGGGTGTGATCGTCTACATTTTCCCCTACAAAAAAAGAACAATATCATTCTGAAATGAAAATGTGGGGAAAGAAGGAGGGGCGAGAGACATACTTCATCCCATCCCCCCGCGGTTTAGTTAATGAGGGGCGGACGCATACCTCGCCCCCTCCTCCTTTTTCCTTCAGTTGGCATGGCCGGTGGTTAAGGTGTGTTCTCGCCTTGGAGTATCCGAGAGTGAATATTGCATCTTCCTGTTTGAGGTGTCGGAGCGGTGTCACACTCTAGTATCCAAAGGGAGTAACCACGAACACACTATCAGGGGTGTTGACGTTACTCCGGGGCTCGTGAGTAACGGTGGGCACCACGCCGGGATGGGTTCCTCGGCCTCTGGTGCTAGCTTTACGCTTCCATGACCCCTCAGCACAAAAACCTCTCACACCCAAGTCAACCTGCAGCCTCCTCGTGGCGCCACTGGACCTTAGAACCAATGCAGGCTCTGGCGTGCGGGTCCTATGCATCCCGGCTCCTCAGAGCTGGGAAAGAGGTATCTGCCTTGATGAATTCTCCAACAGATGGCAACAAGGAGAAACCACTAGGTGGGGTGTTAGACTACCTAGCGCTCAGGCCATGAAAGTTAGGTAGTACTACAAGCGACCAGATAGCCCCACAATGAGGCGAACAAAGCATGGCGGGAATTTCAAACATGGGGCAGTAATGTAGGTCTGGGTGTGATGGCTTGCAATGAATAGGGGGGGGGGGGAAGAAAAGTGAGTTATCTGATATTGAGGCCTGGAGGTTGTCTTGATTTTCTAATATATTGGTGTGCCAGTTCCCAGCGTCTGAGCTCTTAACTATTGCAAGAAGATGGCAAGGATTTCACAATTCTGTTGCTGTAGCAGGAATCAAAGTCTTTGCTGTGGGAAACTGCATGAGCTGCAACTGGCTTTTCTTGTAGGCAGATGTTGCGTCCAGCTAGGGCTTGCTTTGTGTCAGCTCTGTCGCCATTCATTCTCTGTCTTAGAGTGTTGGTGGTTAGGCCTATCTACTCTGCATCACAGTGTTTACATTGGAGCTGGTATATCAGGTTTGTTGTAGCACAGTTGTAGCTACCTTGGATGGGATATGTGTGGTTTGTCAGTCTGCTGTTGAAGTGGGTAGATGGCTGATGAATGGTGCAGGAACCACAGCGAGAACTGTTGCAGGGGTGGGAGCCTCTGGGGTTAACTGTTTTGCTGGAGGTTGCAGTTGGTGGGAGTTTCGGACAGACTAGTTTGTTGCGGAGGTTGGGTGGTCGTTTGAAAACCAATCTAGGGGGACCTTGAAAACAAGTCTTGTGTCTGTGGTGAGGCAGCCAGGATTTTGTGTCCAGAGTTTATTTAAACCTTCATGGTAAGGAGCAACCAGGGGGATGTCAGAATTGGTGGTTTTGGTTTGCGTGTCTGTATTTGTGACGGCACGTTGGATCTGTTTGTGAACATTGGTTTCATACAAATCTGAGCGGGAGATTTTGTTGAACAGCTGTGCGACAAGACCATATCTGCCATGATGGAGGACTCTAAAAAAGTATTTTCAATGTGTGATGATATTTTAAATACTTGATAGTCCTTCTCTGAAATGTGGTTTTTTTATTTTCATTCACTGGGGCACAGTTTTACAAGCAAACGTTTATTTGTAACTCAAAATAAATTATAGGAAGAGGCCACTAAGCTATCATTATATACAAAAGACAGAAGCAAAAATACTTACGTGTTGGTGAACACTGAGTGTGTAGTACTATAAATGATAGGAAGAGGCCACTAAGCTATGAGTATATACAAAAGATAGAAGCACAAGTACCATCACACTGCAGTCAGTCATGTCTCTTTGCCCTATAAAGCTGCTCTAAGCTGCGGAACATTGAGACACGAGCTTCCGTGTGTCGTCCCTTGTATTCGTGTGTATCTGTCAAGTCCACACCGCAGTCAACCAACACGCAAGTACGTACTTGTGCTTATTTGTAACTCACTACACAACATAATTCCAGTAAGGTTGGTAGACTCCTGAATATAACCCAAAACAGACATCTTGCGTGTGAAGGTAAGGCAAAAGGTGAGTGTTTTACAGCCCTTTAACGAGGTCTTAAGAGCAGTGAAGTGAAGGGAAGTGAAGGGACAACACAACAACCATGCTCGAGCCAGGATTTGAACTCAGAACCTCTCGCACCACAGACCAGCACCCAACCGACTATGCTGCAGAGGCCAGCCCTCTTGCTATGAAAATAACAAACATGGATTGAGGGATCATTTTGAAAGCTTTAGACTAACCACTTTAATAGCATTACAAAATTGGTTACAAGGCAATTAAAATCGCATATATAGCTAAGGGTACACAAACACTTTTTACAAGAAAGTAGTATTTATTTTCTTCAGCGTTTGTTAGAAATCACCAATTTCGAAACTTTGGGTTTAAGAATTTCACACATTCTGCAAGTCGCAAATTAGAAACTTGAAAATATCCCAACATCATTCTGTTTGTTTTTTCCATTCATCTCAATTACATAAAGGCTTTTTTTTTAATGCATCATACACAAATTTTTTTAATTGCTTCAACTTTTACAACAATATTGATAACTTAAAATACTAATTTTGAAAAATTATTTCTTTAAAATATTATACCAAAATCATTTGACTGTACCCTATTTAATTCACTAAACACTGGCCGAAAGTTCAAATCTTTTTCATAGGACATTCGTGTAAACGATTAAGTAATATACCCGTTATCGGAACACATATTGTGCCTAACTTCAAAATTTTTCAGTCACCATTTGCCACCGTGTAAAATAAATGTTACAAATATACAGAACTAGAAAAAAAAACAATGTAGCCTACATGATACA
>PNEQ01122335.1:0-13058 GCA_003012365.1 Medauroidea extradentata
GAGGAAGGGACTAAGTCACTTGACTTACTTCTATTCACTTCAGTTAGGAAATATCCAAACACACATTCTTATACTTACATACACCTGACTTACCCCCTTTCTCTGTAGCAAATGTGGCTAGGTATAAAACCTCTAAAAGTATTATAAACAAAAAAATCCCCTTTTGTGACTTAGTTCCTTTCACCTCAGTGTGATTCAAATGTTATGGGCACCTTACTGTGATAATTACCAACTCAATAATTCATGTAATGTCATCTAATAAAATTGTGCATTAAAAATTTGATATTTTATTAAGTAAAAATATGTATACATAGGTGGTCTCACTCTCCATAAATTAAACAAGACTTGACCTGTTTTGGCATACAATATCCACAAATATTAGCCCGGTCACAAGATTCAATGATTCTTACTTAAGCTGTTTTCTCTACAATAACTAAATCACAGTATGAAATCACTGATGAGTTTATTCAGTTCATAACTAATAAAAATAATTAGCTACAAAATACTTTAATATTCTTGTTTAAAGACCTTACTCTTAAAACAGAATGCTATTCAAAATATTGTAATTTGTCGAGACCTCAATATCAATTTTTCTGAAAAAATCAGACGAAAAAAAGAAGCTTTCAGAAATATTAAATTCATACAACATGGTAAATAAAGTGTATGGTCAGTTGAAGTGTTGTTTTGCCTGTTGTATGTATACACATAGCAACACCAACTGATTATGTAAAGTAAAAAAATATCTGCTATTGATGCAGTTAATGCTAAACTAGGACTATTGGAACACCTTGCTCAAATTATGGACATTCAGTTTCAAGTAACACATCCTATGCAGAAAATCTCAAATTTAGTGTATTTCAGAAAATTCAATAAATCTCAGATAAATTGCTACATTCAGGCACTATCCAATAGTGTATGGGATGAGGTGCATGGAAGTGATAATGTAGGTAAATGGTTTAATAAATTCATAAACATTTTGTGAAAATGTTTCAAAAACTTTTTCCCGGATAAACGTAGAAAAATATATCTGCATATACAGAAAAGAAAATCATGGATATCCACAAGTATATGAACTTCAAGTAAACCTCTATAAACAAGTTCCACTTCCTTGTAAAGCATTGTAAAATAAAATAAAGGATGAATACAAATTAATTTATAAAAAGTTTTGAAAGAGGCAAATAAAAATGATGATAAAATTATGACATCGTGGAAAATAGCAACTGATGAAACTAAACCTAAAATAAAATGTCAGAGCATATTAAAACTAAAAAATCAACAACAATGAAACAATTACTTCACAGAAAGAAATTGCTAATTACTCAAAATATATTTGAAGGCATATTTCCAGATAGAATGAAGATCACTAAACTTATACTGTATACACTTACATAAAAAATGAGAAAAGACATCAGCTGATAACTATTAATTCAGTCAACCTACCATAAAAGGAGGGTTCCCTCAGAACAAAAATAATATACAGTGGTTTCCCTTTGTACTCTCCAAGAGAAAAATTTTTGACAATCATCATGGCAAAAGCAGGAATCACCAATTTTGCTTGCTCCGTACGCACTCACAACCTTAATTTCTGACATACTCTACAATGTAATTAACTTTTTCTGCCACTGCAGGTAGTCATCAGGGTCAAAAATCAGTCCACGTGAATTTAACTATTAAAATAATAAGTTAAAGGCCAACTGGTTTTTATAAAAACCTGCACCTCAGATCACTGTGTCTGTTAAAGGGTTGTTAAGAGGGTAAGTGAAGCTATGTAAAGGATAATAAGCAATACAGTATTAATAAATCACCCCTTGCCGTCATTACAGTTTTCTTTTTTGATGCCTGTTGCTTAGTTCCGACAGAAGGGTACTAATGTTTTTGTGCACACGATGGTGGAGTGTACGTCTTTGCATCCATTACACCAAGTGTATATCCAACAATTTTCCACTGAATTATTATCGGGTGAATACAGTAAACATGTTAATACAATTATTTTACCAAAACTATGTTGTACTACTAAAATAACTTTGGAGCAAGACAGCGGAAATATTGAATCTAAACATGCTCACAAATTAGCACGTAAAAAATTGTGAACAATGTTGTTATAGCAGGGCTTACTGGTAGCTTGCTCTCTCTTAAGTGTTTTGTAAGGTGATTTAATTAATTTTTTATATATTTTTAAGTTTCCCTAGATACAAGATGAGTTTCATGTATTTCATTCCAGTTCAGTGTAGTGAAGTCATCTTCAATCAAATCTGTCTGTGCATCAGTAGCAAACTTGACTGGTTGTTGATGAAGCTCTTGCCCATTACCTGTGAGCAAAACAAACAAGCAGAGGTAGGTTTGATAACTTTAAAAACACATATTTTGGGAATGACTAGCAAATTAATGGATTTAATTGACATAACATTCTGGCAGCAAAATAAAATATACAACATGCAGAAAGTGTATTAAAGTTTTAAAAAGAATTTCCTTAACAATGATGTGTACATACCAAGACACACAAAAAAATTATCTATGGCACTATCATTCAAGTTTTCATTTAAAAAAATGTATATGCAGTCAACATACAGACTGAACAGTTGGTGAAGAATTGAAACCTACGGTACTACAGGAACAGCCAAAAAAAATTCAAACAGAGATAAACAAGAACCACATAGGTAACAAACAAGAACAATCACTGTCAAAGAGTTAAGCACTATTTTTCTTAAAATTACTGCTGGACAACTATAAAATATAACAATGTGGAAAATGTTCCATTGAAACTAAAATTTCACTGCACCTACAAGGGGAAAAAAACTCTAGCCCCACAATTTTACGAACCCTGAATTTAACAAACGTAGCAATTTTCTGATACATTCTCAGGAACCCTCAGAAAGTAACAAAATTCTATAAAAAAAAAAAATGGTTAGAAATTGCACTGAAAATTGTTTTAAAATATTACTTAATTTACACCAGTAAAATATGAATTGTAGAGTTATCACTTGACTAGTTACTCTATAAAAAACAAAACAAAAAAGGCGAAAATCTAAAAATGTAGCAGCGAGTATGGATGCATCCATAACCACAGTCTGCTTGGCAAGTGGGCAGTTTTACACAATAAATGAGTGAGATAAAACAAGATAATTTGATAAGTTTTATCTACCTAACAAGTTAAAAATGGTTTATCTTCCACCAACAACTTCATACAACAGTACAATAAGTAAAATGGAATTTCCTGACAATACAATTTAATTAGTAATACATTTTACTGGACAACACATTACTATCTCCAAACAACGATAACCACATTACCTCTTCATTAATGAAGTGACCATGAAACAAGTACCAACACAACTGAGTGTCTGTATACAGAGTATTTCACTTGTAAAAAAATTGTACTATGAATTTATGTTATACGCTTGAGTTTCCTGAATGTCAGTACAAGTTTTCACAGATGTTTGATGTATCTGAGTGCGGAGACACAGCTAAGGAATCTGCTGCTGACAACTCAGGAGATAAGGTTTGACATTGCAGAGACTGCTGGGGTTGAATCAACTGTGAAAATCGAGAATACGGATGTTGCATGTACCTGTCAAACTAATCAGAAATTTGAATTTGCAGTAGTTTGTGGCCATGAAATAATTACATCTCTTTTCTTTAAAATTACAACACGAAATAAAACAAAGTTTTAACATTGACGCAGTGTCCGGTGAGAGTGAGGTAGGAACGGAGCTGCATTGGAATGCTCTGGGCGCCACCCGGTTAAGCGTGTAGCCGGGAACACGAGGCTCGATGGGTCGTGGTATGTTCGTGCCGGCGTGCCCCTCTCTCACCGTCCTGGCGAGTCGAAACAGCTGCGTATCGGGAAAAGCAGGGAGGACCTGAAGAAAACTACACCTTACATGGACACTTATGGGGCGGTCCACACCCCCATACCCTAGGGCCTTAAGCAAGCCAGTTCCAAATGACGAAACAAATTAAAACATTGGGCCAGATAGTTGCACACGCGCGTTACGTTTCTCGCTGGACGAATCAGAGTCCTGAAGCGCACCACGTCTCTCTCGTTCCGTCCGTCGCGGCCGCTGCTTCCAGACTCCTTCTTCATGCGCCGGTAGAGGGAGGGGGCGGCGAAGCCACGTGTCCTGCACTGGCAGATGGCTGCACGGCAGCCGGGATGGCAGGTGTCGCACGTCGGTGTCAAGTTCACACACGCCCTGCCACTGTCACTGATTCGCCACACACACAAGTTCCGCACATCTGCCGTTAATAACCAGCGCACAACTGCCACTGACACTCGGCGAACACCTGCCACGACCAGGCGCAACTCCACCTGGCCTGTGGCCTGGTACGACAACATAATAATGAACAAAAATAAATAAATGAAACATTTCTTTATGACAGTTTGAGATTCATGTTGCTTAAAATATTAATGTTTATGTTTTTAGACAAACTTTGAAACAGGATACAGTTTTAATAAATTACATAAGTTCCTCAATAAAAATATATAACTAGAGATGTGTATACATTAAAGAAGGAAATAATAATACTGTCAGGATTTTAAGCTCACAGTCGCCACAACTTAGTGGCACACACTGTACGACAAAAAAATACATAACCGCCACCCCGCTCTAGTGGAACTTTCTCATATATGTGGTCCTACTAGAACCTAGCAACTAAAATATGAAGAACTCAGCCCAAACAAAGGGAAACAAAACAAAAGTATTGCATCTTGGCTAAAAAGCAATAAATACGCTGTTGGCTATCACTTACCCGTGTTTGATTCTGGCTATTGATCTGTAAATCACTGGCAATCTCGACTCCAACAATGGTCTGTCTTGACTAGGTGCTTTCCTTTTCTACCAGGTTTCTTTCGTAAACAGAGCTTCGGGCTGATTGGGGGATTGTAGTCCACCTCTCTTAAGGGGAATCGCCAACCACCCTCAGACTCCGATCCTGGTTCTTCGCTTTGTAGGTAACTAAGTGGGTATAGGGGCACTATTTCATATTTCCACAGCACCAGACCTACCCCTCGTGGAACTGTTAATCGCCTCTCTATCCGGGCTTGCAATTGCTGACGAGCCTGCAGGCACGCTGCTTGTCGTAGGATTGAGATGCGGGGTGGGAGGCAATGTCACGTTGTCTGTGTGTGTGTGGGGTTGTCTCTACGTGAGTGGCAGGAGCGATGCCCTCCCTACTGCTTCTGCTGCTACTACTGGGCCCCTGGTCCAGCAGATGAGGTGGTACCACGGCTGCAATGGTCTTGTGTGCACGCTTCTCTGCCCAACGCTGCCACTTCGGCTTCCAATGGGCAGGGCGTCCCATGAGTCCCTGTTATCTCAGGCCCATTGTAGCCACCACTCCACAACACTACGGCTTCGACCCCAGTGCAGTGACACTCAACCCCTTATGGAGGTGAGGTCTTAAAGCCCTACTGGCAGTGCCTACTCTTATCCTACCACCAGCTGCCGTGTGCGTGTGTGTAGTGTGATCAGGTGGGTTATGCAATGACTCTGGTTATCTGTTCACGCAGGGTTTTCAAGATCTGGTACAGGTATAAATAGACCTCATCCTTGACATAACCCCATAAATGGAAAGTCACACCTATCTTGATACGACCTTTCTTGGGCGATGGATCTGTCCTGATGTCCCCATCAGACCAGTGTCATTGCATCAATCTCTAGAGTGATGTTGGTTAATGTGTGGATGGAAATTGAATATAGACTAGATGTGCTACGTGCTACCAAGGGTGCACATGTAGAGGTTTGCTGATGGGTTTTCCACTTGGAAACAAAAATTAGAGAGTTCCACATTTTTAACTTACTTCTAGCAGATGATAATAAATTTTGTAATCAGGGAAAGACTTTTCGGACATCCTGCACAACAACAACAACTCAAGACTGACACTGTTGGAAATTAATAGAAGAATCATTCATGCCCAAGCAAGAGTTAAGGACAGTGACCCCACCTCCATTTACATCACAGGACTACAGCATAAGCACATTTCATTATGCCACAGAAATTGTAAATTATCAGAAAAGGTCTTACTAAGAACAAGTGAAATATTCTGAGTCTTTGCAGAAGCAGTTTTACAACACAAAAAGTATCAAACAGAAATTAGAGAAAACTGTACCAGTATTTGCGTAATAGCATACAACACTTGTGTACAAATTATTACTACTTCATCAGTTGTAATGTTCCGCTGCTTGTCGACTGAAAATTTCACAGTGGATACATTACATACAAAAACACTAGCAATTTACCTATTCCATGCTCTGTATATTGCAATTTACCTAACCCATGCTCTGAACATGTACAAATCATAGTAATAAAACATAGTAATAAATTAAATGACTGTACTTTTTGTTCCATGCTTATTGAAGCAAGACCGAGTCATCCTTTACACAGCATACATAAATTATGACTCGAAAGTGACGTCAAGTTCAGAAAACAGCACAACGAAACTTTGTGGCTTAAAAAAACGAAGGTGGGGATACCATCTTCTCCAACACTCACAACTGATCTTCATACACATGCGGAAATAATTTTAATAGAAAAGAAGCTAAAGTTTGTGAATACCCAAAACAGATTAGGAAGAAACAGGACGACAAGCGCTACCACTGCTGGTGAAATTTACCACGCTCGAATCATTTTTGCATTGCTAGCTTGTGCAGTCTTGACACAAAACTACAACAAACCAACACACACCTGACGCTTCCCAACAAGGCCAGCTGAATCATGTGACCTCCCTAGTATAATCAGGACATTGCGTGCTCCGGTGGCAGCCATCCTAGCACAACAAAATCAATACTCATGACTGTGGGAACAAATAACGGAGACTTTAAATTTAGACAAACCATTCTGTAAGCTTGTACAACAATCTAGAAACATCCAGGAGGATTATACCTAATAAAAATCATATATAACCCCATAAAAAGCCATAACATGTGTCAAAACAATCCCAATACAAAAAACACTACACAATTAAAAAAAAATACAACTACTGTCATAAACCAAAAAAATGTAAATCCTGCAACTTTCACATTTAAAAAGGCAATCTCTGTAAAAGATACGAGATCTGCAACAGCAATGTTACCATAAATACAATATCAATAAGTACAAGTGCCACTTAAACTACAAACAACTACGAGTTGAATCCTCCTACAATATCAATTAAAAATACCCACACAGTTCTGTATGAACAGCACTACAGTCACCTATCTATTATATGCACCACCACAAAAATGAATGACACAACGACCTCAATTTTAAGAAGGTAGAGACTTTATGAGGAATACATGCAATATTGCACTGTCAAATATTTGGATAATGTATGACTTAATTACCTGCAATGTTGCCCCTCCTCCTATTAGTGTGTAATGATGCAGGCCTAAGGTGTAATAGCCTATTTTAAGGATTTTTTTAAAATGTAATTTAATGTTCTTTTTAATGTAATATTTATGCAATTCAATTCCAAAGGTGAAAATGTATACAAAGAAGGAATCTTATAATTTTTATTGATATAATAAATGTTAAATTACAATTAGGAAATTATGAATATCATTACAGTCACATGGCTAAAGGGCAATGGCAACACACCTTCGTTTGAACAAGGGTACCCAATCAATGCCATACTTGTTCGGGGTAAAACTCTTAAGCAAATTTTTTTTTGTTTGTCCTCTGCCATAGTAGGAAGTGTTTTGGGGCCTGGTAAAACTATTGGTTGACACTGTAGTTGTGTGTTAATGTTGGTAAACGGTGGGAGGGGGGGGGGCTGTACGACGGACTTGTATGCCTTATTACTAGGCAACAAATGAGGGCCAAGCCACCTGTGATTGACAGGAAAAAAAATTTGCATCGTGGCTGAGTGTGGTCGAGTGAGCAGGCTGAAGCCGGTTTCCTCGCTAATATGCTAGTCACTGGAGGATTATTTTGTGTACGAGTGATGGTAAACTACCTGGAATAAAAACTGAAACAAAGATCAAATCTTTCATTTCGACCCGTAATTTAAAAAGTTGCGTATCCGTTGAGTGATACTAAATGCCGAAAAAGCTAATCGGGGAAAATAGAAAAATTTAAAAGAGTTGGCTGACATCTAACACAATTGCTGTTCAATTCATCATAACAGACCTGGCTCGCAAAGGCGTGGCTGGATGATGTTTTACTACATGGCTTCAGTAGCAGAGCCCGGGTTTTTTCGACAGAGATAACTAATGACAATGTGGCGCAGTAACAACAACCCCAACGTGACAAGTGTGGTAGTAGATGTTGAGTTTTGACAGTATTGGAAGTTCCAAATATCTGGTTTTTGTGACTGTATGCTACGCAACACATGTACAGTAAAATCGTATGTATTCAGACTTACTTGTAATTTGAAGCTTAAGATCTTGAGACAGAGGGCAAAAGTCAACAACTGTTGCCATAATATACGAAGAAAGTTGTGGAATGCAATTTTCAGTCAAAACCAGTGTCTGGAAAAATAAACAGTATAACTTGTTAAATAGGCCTAGCACAATGTGTTACACCATAATTCTCTGATGACACAAAAGCTAGACAATAGAAAAATATTAAGTAGGCCTATCTTACAAAAATGCAGGTATAGAAAGTATGTGGCTTACCTTGAATAAAATAATATCATGTTTTCTAGGAGGTGAACTGAGGGCTGGATAACTGCTTGGATCAAGACTGTGCTCTTGTTGCACACCTTCTTTAGATGGCTCACAAACATGATTATTAGATTTTTGCTCAGGTACACTGCAACTCTCAGAAACTTGCATACCAACCACTAAGCTTGAAGGTTCAACAGCTTCCTGCTTTGTTCGTTTTCTTTCAAACACTACAGGAGCTGCTTTGTTACGTAATGATAAAAGATTCACAAAATTCTGTGTTTGTGGTATGCTGTGTGGTGACGATCTCACATCCCAACCTGAGGATGATTTAAGTCTAGGACTTGGCAAGTTACGGTTATGAGAAACTTTTGAAGATTTCACCTTGACACCTGGTGTATCATGATCACTCTCTGCAGTAAAACTAGTATTACCGTCGTCATCCGAAAACCTGATGTGTTTACTACTACTGTCCGTGCAATAACCTGAAACACTAGAGTGGCACTGATCACTGTTAATAAAAGGCATGATTCCAATGGATGATCGTATTAAAGAAACTGCTTCACCAACACAAGAAGAAAGCATCATTTTTCTCTTACGATGACGTGTCCGCTTACGTTTCTTCGATAATACATCTAACTCAATATTAAAGTCCACGTCACAATCACTTGGAGCTGGCTGTGTTGGTATTTTTCGTTGATTCCCGTTCGTTACACTGACATCAGACTCATCCAACACCAAATCACTTCTCTCGCTGATTTCTACAAAATCTTGATTGTGTTCCTTCTCTTCTTCTGCAGTTTCCATGCCTTCACTCACGTTTGAACTTCTTTTAGTTTTTTGTTTGAATTGTTTCACCTCTGGGAGCTGAGTAATACCCTCAACTGCTGAGACTGCAGGTTGTTCCTCAAGAACTTGCGATGCAGCACCAGAGTCTTTATCAACTACCTGATCACAAATATTTGCAGTGTCATTACTGAGCACATGGTCTTCAATGGCATCAACTTCAGAAGAAGCTACCACTGAACCGATATCTGACACATTTTCCTGAAAGTTACTCTCACTTTTCTTTGCATGGGAATGCTTTCGTTTCTTGACTCGGGTAGTATTGTTTTCAGCTAACTGATTTTTTTCACTTCCACCAACAACTCTGGGAACAAAAAAAATACCATACAATTTCCAAAAAATTTAACAATCTTCTTTTGAATGTATCGCAAATCAAAACGCAAAAAGTTAGACCTACTCGTATTTCCACTGCAAAAATAATGAAGCAAATAAAAATTACCACAGTGAATGAGTAAGGCTAATGGTTAGTGGCTAACAGCAAGATTTTCAGTGCTTGAACACAGAAGTACAGAGTTACACAAATTCAAACAGTGAACTGCCAATGACAAAGGCTGTGCCTACTAAGTTTTCAATGTGAGCCCTAAGTGCCAGTATTGTCATAATTTTACAATAACTAAACAAATAATAACGAGAAAAATACATTTGTTGGTAAGAAAAATATTAATAAAATAAAGGCAGTAAAATTGTCAAGGGCTTTAACACGTAGTTAAGAAATTTGAGAACCATAGTCGTTTTAAGAGAGATTCCCTATAGCAGATAGTTGCACGTGCTTTTGTTACATGTCAAGCATTTGGCAATATCGTAAACCTCACACAAAATAAATTATCACTAGCTAAATAAATATGTATATGAAATTCCACATTAGCGTTAATTGAAGTAATTAAGCTATGTCCAGTTAACAAACGACCCCCTAAAACAATACACATGACTACACCACAAAAAATTATCGGCACTAAACTAAAACAAAAACCAAAGCAAGATCTATTACTTGGCAATAGTCACACTATCATGCTAGATGGATTGCTGATATTGTAAACCAGCCTGAAGTCAGGACAATAGGTGATACCAAACCCAGAGCTCCATTACTGAAGAACCCACTAGTCTGGAAAAGTTTGACATTGTTGTAACAATAGGCGGTTTTTGTATTCTCCAGGAATGCTGAACATGAATAAGAAAATAGCCACGAAATTCTCTGGGCTCAGCTAGCGCAATAAGTCAGGGAAAAAAATTTAATTAAACAAAAAATAAAGAATTAGGTTACATAGCCAATAACAAAATTATCAAATGCCAACAGAGAAATGAACCGAAAAATATGTGATTTCCATTTAAAAAAAGTTACACAATTAAAGAAATGAAAAAATAAACAGATCTAGCCTATGTTTAACAGTCTCGGAAAATCACCAGTCAAGGTGCTCAGTCAATCAGTACAGTACTGGCCTCTAATTGGCTGAGGGCCCAGTCAATCGTACATACTTTGCTACCATTGGCTGAGCAGTTTTGAAACCTTCCAGGCTTTACAAGCCTCAATTTTCTAGCGAACTTCATTCTCAACCTTGTCCTCCATGGGGTAAACATTGCTCTCTCACAGCGGTGTGGCCGGGATTCGCAGCGCTTTAAGCAACAAAGGTGTGCAGCTCTTGAAGGGAGGTGTACTCACATGGACAGGGAGACAGCGACTATCTGCTATAGAGCGTGTCTCAAGGGTTGTTGATGTGGGAGAACCACGCTGTGGTGTTGCTGGGAATATTTTAAAGCAAGCTTGTGGTCCAACTGGCCAGCACTTGCGCTGTCGAGGCATCGGTGCAGCAGGATGAGTGGTTTGTAAGAAGATTGGCACGCTGTTGGAAACAGACTGCTGGCGAAGTTTGGCGGGGGACTGAGGTGATAAAAAAATGTGAAGGGAAACAAACCACCTTATGGAACTTGCAGGCATGGAAGGCTGCATACTAGAGGAACTGGAATGTGCAGGAATTTGGACATTGAAGCGGCAGAGTCCTTGTCAGGGCTCTGCCTGGCCGACAATGGTAGTTTCAGAATTGCGTGCCTAAAACCAGGCCAAAGAATTTGTAGGTACTTCAGTGAGTGGTCCCCCTTTCTCTACCCTGACATGAAAGGTACAGCTTCAGACGCTGAAGATGAAAGACTGTGACGGAAGAAAGACGAGTCTCACAGTCTGGGTGGCTTCTGGCCATGGCCGACAAACCAAGAAATGTTCCTCTTGCAGACACTGCAGAGAGTGAGCTTGCTTGCCCTCAGGAGTGTGGGCAATGGCCGCTAGGAGAGTCCAGCCTCCTTTCACAAAGCTCTCTGAGCAGCGCCATATTCTCATTGGCTGGCGATCGCAGCCAATGAGAACTCATATCACCCCCGCACGCATCTTTCCTTTGCAAACACAGAAACAAATTTTTAATTAAATATTGCACTTTCTCCATTTACTAACCTTGATTATTGTGGTACATTCCCTGCGCACTCTGTCACGCACAGCTATTTCTAGTACCCTACTTTAGTTGTACTGGTATTTTTTGTCCCCTTACATCCGACTTATTTCGTTTTACTAAAATGAAATAATCACAAGAATTGTGCAATTAGTATGCATTTTGAGAACAAGTAAATTGAAAAACCATTCCGACGTTACCTTTTTCTTTGTAACTGTCAATGTAGAGGCTTCTGCTTTTTGGCATTAGATCAGGGGTGCACATGAAACATTTTTTCGGAGGGGGCCCAAACCTCAACACTTACCTAAAAAAGTTTAAATTAGGTTTTATAACTTTATTATTAGGTTACATTACACGAGACATTGAACTACAGTAACCATGGCTTTCTAATACACCAATGAAAAATTCTAGGTGGACCTGATTTTGATAGTGTTAAATAAATTTAACTTATTAGCCAGTGTTCAATAACTCGTGATTTGTTCTTGGTACTTAACTAGAATAGCAATGATTGACTATTGAGGGAGAGGGGACAAATCTCCTCAGCTCCCCCCGCCTAACTGGCCCATAAAATCTGTGTATTATATTATAGCGATAACAGACTACTTGTAAGTATTACCTGCAATGCTACTGATACGATGAGGCAATTGTGATAGCAGTGGCTATAGTCG
Source organism: Medauroidea extradentata (assembly GCA_003012365.1). Lineage (NCBI taxonomy): Eukaryota > Metazoa > Arthropoda > Insecta > Phasmatodea > Phasmatidae > Medauroidea > Medauroidea extradentata. The sequence continues at coordinate 12,532 of PNEQ01122335.1, forward strand.
CTTGGTTCCCATAGTATAGATTGGAAGTATATTTCATTTTGATTTGGTTTAGTGTTTATACATATCCACAGTGCAATTAGAAGGTTATCTAAATATAAAGTCTACAACTTGACACACATTAATACACGCAATGTTAGGGCGCGTACATGTAGGCGAGCCGAGCGGTTCGCGAACCACTTGCGAGCAATATGCTCATCATATTGTACGCCTGTCCCAAGGAAATTAGTTATTTCTACGAATACAAAGCGTTTCGCAATGCTAGTCTGTACGCACTCCCTGCAGGTTCATGTGTTTTAACAGTACTCACAAACCTTCCATGCTATCTGTAGAGGGTCATTTCATGTCAAATCACCTAATTAAAATACATGATCCTGCTTCAATGTCACAGATTTTGTTAAAATTTTTGCTATGCATACAAAGCTATTTCATGAGTATCAGTGAATTATTTTAGATTTTTTAGATCAAAAATGAATTAAAGAAAATTTTTCAAAAATTTTAATATTGGAGCAAATCATATTCATTGATTA
>PNEQ01122336.1:0-13059 GCA_003012365.1 Medauroidea extradentata
GTGCTTTTCTTGATTTGTTAATGTACCGTATTGGTTAATTTACATACACCAAATACTCAATGTGCAAAGGATTTATTGTTATCTAATCTACTGATCAAGGTATTAAAAAAAAAAAAGAATATTTTTTCCTGAATTATTACAATTTTATTTACTAGACCTAACTCATTTCATAAAGTTTAATATACAGAGGCTCTCATGCTCCAAATTTAAATTTAAATAAATTTTTTGTATGGTATATTAAATTAATTATCTTTAATGTGAAGTGTTGGGGAAAGGAGGCTCGGCCCTTTCTCTGACCTATAATAAGGAGCACCGATCAATAACTTGTGTCCACGTTAGTACTGTTTTCCCCTTTCTTTGCTTAGCTGGCCTTGGAGCTGTCTTGATCGGTTTACCCAATTGGTTTACCCTTCCTGGACCTCCTAGGTTAGTTGGTAAAGTTTGGGGGAAGTTCCACCAAAAGTACAAAATGGAGATCCGGAGTCCCAGACGGCAATCCTCAGTTATAAGCTCTATGGTACCGAACCATTTTTTACTGGTGGTGGAACTTCGCCCAAACTTTACCAACTAACCTAGGAGGTCCAGGAAGGGTAAACCAATAGGGTAAACCGATCAAGACAGCTCCTAGGCCAGCCAAGCAAAGAAAGGGGAAAACAGTACCAACGTGGACACAAGTTGTTGATCGGTGCTCGTTATTATAGATCAGAGAAAGGGCCGAGCCTCCTTTCCCCAACACTTCACATTAAAGATAATTAATTTAATATACCATACAAAAAATTTATTTCATTTTAAATTTGGAGCATGAGAGCCTCTGTATATTAAACTTTATGAAATGAGATAGGTCTAGTAAATAAAATTGTAATAATTCAGGAAAAAATATTCTTTTTTTTTTTAATACCTTGATCAGTAGATTAGATAACAATAAATCCTTTGCACAATGAGTATTTGGTGTATGTAAATTAACCAATACGGTACATTAACAAATCAAGAAAAGCACGTATGGCTTAATAATATCATAATTATGTTAAACAACAAGGGGATCCCCAACACAAAAGTTAATTAATTAACTTACATTTTCATATTACCTATTATAACAAATTTTAAATTTTCGTTGTTCAATTAATTTTGCAGAGGTTGTGATCGAATATTAAATAAAGTCTCAAATAGAATAATTAGAGATGTGTGCACATCAAGTAGTTAGGACGAGAGTAGGAAAATAAATATATTGGCTGGACTTTCCTGGCTGTCCTTCATGGGGACACTCTTGCCACTGCCGAAAGATGTTACTTCTCCATCTCGCCCATGTCTACCGATGACGGTACAGCAAAAGGACGAGTAGAAATAAAATTACTTCTACATCGGAAGATGTAGACAAGCCAAATCCCTCAAATACTGGATAGGCTTCCTTCTACATAGCAAAGAGTAGAAACCGCGTGGCGGGGACCGCCTAGGCGGAAAACTTGTCGGATTACGACATTATAAACGAATAAAGAACACTAAGTGTATGGTTGACGTTCACGCCATGATGTGTAAGAAACAACAAGGTCGAGACAAAGGAATGCCTAGAGGTTATAGGCCGGCATAGAGTCGTAGCTACTTGATGTTACCAAAGTAGTATTTCGATAGTACCGAACAATATTTCCTTAACAAAATATTTTAAAACACACACGTGTTTTAATGGTCAAAACATGGTATTATAATTTAAATTTTACCAATAAAAATTTGTTTAAATTACTTGAAAACAAAACATGATCAGATCATGATTAGAGTTGGTCAGAAGTATTACACAAGAACTGTTTCATAAGTATACCACACTGCCTTAACTGCACATAAATAATAACCTGAAATTTTCTTTATAAAATAATAAGCAGTTTACTATTATTACAAGTTTACCGAAGATTAAAGAAATAACCAGTGCTGGGGTGGAGTAACTTTGCCAAAATAAAAAAAAATTATCTAGTTACCACTACGAATAGACGAACTAGACAAAACAAATAAAAACAAACAAACGAGCGTGTGCCAACAAACGGCACAATATACACAAATACCCTGGTATATAGTGTATTTGATATACATTAGTACATACCCCGCGAAAAAACTCAGTATGCTCAAGCACACACAAGCACGCTTCAGCATACACAAATAACCAAAGACGTAGAGTCGGGCACAAAATGGACGAGGTCCACTGTCTATTAGGTAGAAGTCTTGACACTGCGTATGCTCTCGAGCAAGAAAAAGTGACCCCTTCATGTCGCCGAGCGCTAGTAGTAATTAGGTGGAAGATTTTTCTTGTTTACATCTCGCCTTTTAACATATTTGCAATTATTTACATAAAATAATGTTAAAGAGGTAAGCTGATAGTGAATACATGTTCGGTGTCCGTAAATACATTGGCATGTGTGGAACTGTTATAAAAGTAGTCTGAAGAAATATATTGTGTATAATTATTTTAGTGAACACGTTTGCACAAAAACTATCTTTCGTGCCCTACAAAATTTTATAATCGTTGCAATGTGCATCTACATTAAAAATATTTAAAAACTAAATTTTACTGTTGTAAAAAAATATGTTCCAATACAAATTTACGTTCCCATTTTTTTCTTCCATATAATATTAGCAATTCCGGTAACAACTTAGGATTTTAAGCTAAGCCAAATACAAAATCAAGACAAATCTTCCACCAAATTATTACTAGCGCTCGGCGACAAAAAGGAGGGTCACATTTTATTCCTCAGTGTCAAGACCTCTACCTTCATAGACCGTGACGAGGTCGATTGCTCGATCCTGGGGAGGGAGGGGGGCTTAGGGCCGATTGCAGAGTCAGCCGAATAAATACTCACACTCCACTCACACTCCACTTACACTTGAGTGAATTCTGAGGGAAATCTCGAGTGCACTCACGTGCATTGCACTGTCGTGAGTGGAGTATAAGTGTAGATGTTGCCAATCAATGTCAGGGGGAAAAAATTTCTTTACAGATTACCGCCTTCTAAACAGCCAGTTTGTCTCTGTATAGTTCGCATCATGTACGTAAATATTGAAGACGTCACATTTATAAAAACGAACGATGCTCGTAAGGATTTGTTTGCTGAACAAAAGGATTTGTTGTGTAAAATAATATATTAAAATGCTGTTATAGACAATAGAGGAATAATGTTACATAATTTATACAAAGAAAAGATTCTTGCATAAAATTGCCGATTAGTTAGCATCGCTTCCTTCACAAAGTAGGTAAACACTGCATTCTATTTCAGTGCATTTCTGTTTTGCTTTTAATCGCAATAACATTAATAAAATAGTCCCGTAAAATTGAAGCGCGTGTTTTTGATATTCCGTTACTGATAAAACTGTATTTTAGGCTGGAAATTGTTTTATCTGATGTACCTTAATAGGTACTTAAAATATTTCCTTTCTCCTTGCCACATACATAACACAGTGCACGATGAACACAAAAGTTAAACATATGTTAATGTCTTGTGAACTAATCGGGATTATTTTCATGTACATGTACTGTTCTAGTATGTAGTGGCTGCTACATATTTATACACATTCAACATCTATGCCAATGTAGCCTAGCCTTGAAGTGCCTGATATTAATATAATTATTTTTATGATGTTCAGGAGTAAGCAGTCATACATACATATTGTAATTTGAAATTCTGCCAATTTTCTAAATATGTGTGTCTTGCTCCTGCATGTAACTGGCTCTCCAAACTAACAGTAGAGATTGTCGAAGTTACATCATATTACTGTAGAAACATTTCTATTAATAAACTTTAAATGTAAAACCAATAGTTTAGTCCCTACGTGATGAGTAGCTACTCTTGATATTTACCCTTACAGGAGACAGACTAGGCCTATATTAAGAATAGCTACTCATCGTGTACCGGCTAAACTAATGATTTTGAATGTATAGTTTATTGATGAAAGATGTTTCTGTAGACATTAGAAGTAGTTGTGCATAAAGAAAATTGTACTTTACTGACATCAAAATTTTCTATTTTTCTGTTAGGTTAGTTTTGGTTAATTTTATTATTATGTTTTACATTTTTCACTGTTAGATTACATTAAATAAAGTGGAAAACAACATGGTAAAAAAACCGAACCTAAGCAAAACTAATCTAAACAGACCTAACGAAAAAAGAAAATTTTGAAGTTAAAAAATTGCAATTTTCTTCGTTTACTACTATATCTAATATGTATAGAAACATTTTTCACAGTTACTTTAGGTTGGTTTGGACTATGTTAGGCTATGTTGGTTTGTTGGATGTGTTTATGCTAGCTGTTTTTTTTTTCGAACAACACACCTACAATATACAGGAGCTGAGTGATATTCAGCTGCTACAGTCTTGTGTGTCAAGATTTTTTTTTACACTCCTTTTTTAAAGATATGTGTTTGGTTCGTTGCAGTAATAGTCTATTGTATTTCTGAAATTAATTTTTTTTTAACAGTGCACATCTTCCCAACTGTTGGGAAAATATGACAGAGAGAAGAAAAAATAGGAATTGTCTGCAGAATCCCAGTAAAGGATGTCCATGGGAGGTGGCCTTCTCGTTGCTGATCTGCCAGACATTCCACGTTTTGATGTGGCTGTGCCTCACCTCAATGAAAACCTTGGTTTCTTCTGGGACTCTGATGCTATACCTACATCACACAATTCTGAAGCACTGGGTACCCCATATATGAAGCTGATGTTATGGAGCCCAATCCTACTATCTCTGCCCCCATTTGTTGTTTGATTTCATTCAACTTCTCTCATTTCTACCTTAGGTAAATGATGACCTACCCGGTCTATGTTGAGTTTTGAAATATTAAAAGTATCATAAATTTTAGTATTTGCAATCAGTCAGATAGAAAGTTAACTATAGGTGTATAATTATCTAGTTTTTTTAAGTAGCCAATTCAGGATATTATCTGGTAAGAATTTAGTGCACACACTGAGCTCATGTAGCCATGGCTATATGAGAAACAATATTAGGAATCAAGATATTGTCATCTATAATTTCTGACTAGTGACTTTTTGTAATAGCAAATACTTTTGAAAATGTATCAATTCTTCAATTATGGATTGGCTGTAGCCTTCCCTTGTGTATGCCCTGCTTAATTTGTATATTGAAGGTTATGAGCAAGAGAAACTGGTTGCAGGATTATCAACATGAATTGAGGAAGGGTTATTCATGTGAGACCCAACTGGCTGGACTTGTAGAGGACTTGCTACAGGCAGTTGGTGTGGGAAAGCAGGTGGATGCGTGCTTCATTGACTTCGAGAAAGAATTCAATAAGGTACCACATTTATTTGTTTGTTTTCGTGTTCAGTAGATCCCATTTCTCTGGGATATTGAACATGTCAAGTGAGTTACAGTTGTAAAATAATGTCAATCATAATGCAGACATGTCATATTATTAGTTTACTAACTGTATCTTTATCCGTGATAACAGTGTACCGAGCCCGCAGTTGCAGAGAATGAGTACAAAAATATATATTTGAAAAAAGTGAATGAAATACTGAAAAATACAAAATACACATAAACAGAATTACGTACGTTTGCATCAATTTTTTTCAAGATACGTTATGCAAGTCAATAGAAATAACTTCCGTGAAAGACAAGTAGCCATTGCAAAACATACACAGTATGTAAAATTCAAATAGAAATCATAGTATATAGTATGTATTAAATGTTGTGTAAATGTTCTTAATATGCGTACATATATGTTTTCACAAACGGAAATGAACTAACAAGATTATGACAATACTATAGGTCCCATGCATGGGTTCACAAGGTGCAGGTCCCCTTCGACCGTTACAGAAAAATGTCTATACATCTTAATCCTCTAACCAGCAAATATGCCCAAGCAATTGAAATCAAATTTATTATTGCCGATAATTCAACGACAAAAGCATGAATTCTTTAAGACCAAAATAAGTCAGCAATGTCTTGTCCACAGGCTTCATTTGATTCCTTTTCAACATCATATTTTAGGATAGCAAATTGTTCAAAATAAACTGACAAATCTAACGTATGGCCACACGGCCCTCATTATGTTGAAACATTACAAAAGCTAACTAGCAAAATGGTTACGTAACAAAAGCACAACCCTAACAAGAAGCATACTTATTTCCAAAAAGAATTTTTAATAGACTGCTTCTAAAGCATGAATTTAGAAAAGACACAGAAACATTACAAACTAAAAACTACACATGACGGCAGCCGTCATGGGGAAACAAATTCCCAATCTAACTGAAAATTATATATTTTATACTCTGGAGCTTGTGCACTTACATGCTGTTCACGATGGTCCCAGTAGAAGAGTGAAGGCAAGGCCCACACATACACTCCGGTAAGCTTGGCCAGAGCTTAGCAATGCGCATGCGCAGGGAAGAAGAGAGAGAATAGCAAAGAGTTAGTAAAGAAAAGAATCACGTGGACCGAGCCACCATCAATGCTTAAAATGATGCATAATATGAATGCAATATACATATAATCCATCTTTACACATTAGAACGACCACACACAACAATCATTATTAACTGTGTTTATAGTTATGAAAGTAATCAGGTCTATAAAAATACATTTTCAGTGAGGATTTTTTAAGTTTATCATATAATTTTATATCAGGCTTATTTAAAAACTTTGAGTGAAATAGTGAAGGTGTTAAATAGTTGGTTTCCAGAATACTGGACACCTTGCTGATACTTACACTGTTACTTGTCATATGAACGTCAATTTTAGTTCTGGTATTTTGTGTATGTATGTCACTATGTATTTGTTTCCAGAATATTGACTTTTTTGCTACAAATATATTCAACGACTTTGTAATTACTGTGAAGTAAAAGTAAGAATTTCTAGCTTTTTATACAGTTGTTTACACGGCACTCAGTATCCAACATCAGCAATTATTCTAATAGCTTTCTTTTCAAGTTGATACACTTGTCTATTGTACTGTGAAGATCCCCAAAAAAGTATACCAAAAGAAATTATTGAATAAAAATATGTGAAATAAAATTTTTAAAAATAAGATTTGGATATACTTGTTACTGCTAACTTGTACAGAACGAAACATGCTAAACTTAGACCAGCTTAGGAATAATACTTTAGTTTGTTAGTCGGCAAAAAAGGAAGCTGTAATACAAGCTAAGAAAATCACCGCAACCGAACAACAGCGGACGTAAACAAAAACATGACCAACAGGCCTATGTATGTTAATGAAAACTTAACCCCGCACCAGAAGTCACTACACAAGAAGCTCAGGGATCTCAAAAGAAACAGTCTAAAATTTGTGTGGATCAACATTGGTTGCCTCCTTGCCAAAATTGATGAGACGGCGAGAACCTTCATAATAAAACAAGAGGAAGACGTAACGCAAGTCGAAGAAATTTTACGTAAGCAAGGTGGTACCACTTCCTTGAATAACAAATGATGCACACATCAGACACAGACATTCATGAAGAAGTTTTCTGTGTCGAGGAAAACAAGTTTTCACAAATAAAAGACTATTGTGAAATTGTAAATAGTTCTAGTTCGCCAAAAAGTGTATTTAATTTAGCTGTATGAATAGTTTATTTAAATGCTAGGAGTCTAAGAAACAAATTGGATGAAGTTGAAATGTTGCACTCAACTATAGGGAATATAGATATTATAGCCATAACAGAAAGTTGGATCAAGAGTGATGAGTCGAAATACTACAATGTTGAGGGATATGAAAGCTTTTTTGCCTGTAGGAATAACAAGATTGGAGGAGGTACATGTCTTTTTGTTAACAGTTCATTATGGTCTTGTGTAGTCAAACATGTTGTAGAAGCAGAACATAGTTTCCTACATGTACAATTAGAAAGTAGGAAAATATTGAATAGGAAAATTGATGTTTTAGTTTGCTATAATCCAAGAAAAAGCAATTGCCCTCTATTCTACAAACCTTGGAATCACTGTTAATATAAGTTAACAGGAAAAATTGTATAATACTAGGTGATTTTAATATTGACACACTAGGTGACTCTATAGAGTTACACGAATATAATGATCTGATTTCAACATATGTTTTTTTACAGTGTAATAAATTGTATCCCACCAGATGTACAAACACAACAGAAACTCTTCTAGATCATGTACTCGGTAATAACACAAACAATTCGTACTGTATAGCGAACATAGGACCCCTTGATACAGGCCTTAGTGATCACAATATAATTGTTTGTGAAATCAGGACCAAAAGCAAAACCGAATTGGATTGCAGGGAACAAAGTAAGAAAATAAAAACCAACACCAACCAAAAAATTAATTATGCTCACCTTAACAACTATCTTACCACGAAACTAACTACTATAACATCAGTATCTAATAATGAGGACAGTAATGAATTATATAACTCACTATTGAACCACATTGATAAAGGGATAGGACAGTCAGGACCAGCAATACAACAAATACTAAAAAGCACACTGGGGAAACATGGGTCAGTCAGGAAATGATTAGCCTGATTCATAGGAGGGATGTGTTACATTCAAAGTTAAAGGTAAACACTCATAATGTGCAACTAAAAATAGAGTACAAACTGTGCCGTAATAAAATAACATCCATGAAACGTAAACTAAAGAAAATATTTCTATGCAAAAAAACTTAACAACTCTAATAATATAAAAAGTATGTGGAATGTGATTAGGGAAATCATATATAACAAAAAAGTAACAAAATCTACTAACATAAACTCACTGTCAATAAACAATACATTGATCACAGAAAAAACTGACATTTGCAATGCACTGACTAATTACTTTACAGAAACTGGAACAGTTCTAGAATCAAAAATTGACACTCCCCTAACACACAATCAACAATTTCCACAAAATTGCACTAAAAAATCTATCTTCATTAGACCTACTGAAGAGTCGGAAGTTATGGACATTATAAAAAACTTAAAAAACAAAAAAGTGCCAGACATGATAAAATATCAAGCAAGACTTTTAAAGTAATTACACAAACAGTATGCCCTTGGATTGTGAAAACCATAAACCTATCAATAACTCAAGGAACATTCCCAGCAAAACTTAAAATTGCCAGAGTTATACCAATTAATGAAGAAGTTTATGCTATTTAGATACTGTAATAATCATCAAATAGCATAAACTTCTTCATTAATGAACAATACGGATTTGAAGAAAACTCTAGCACACTATCTGCCACAGCAGATTTAGTTAGCATGTTGCAGGAAAGTTTAGATAACAACGAAGTTGCTGCAGGGCTGTTTATAGACTTTAAAAAAGCTTTTGATACAGTCAATCACGAAATTCTACTATCAAAAATGGACAACTTAGGTATAAGAGGGATTGCTTATAAACTTTTTGAAAATTACTTGCAAGATAGGAAACAATATGTGGATGTAAATGGGTATACAAGCCGACTACGTACAGTAACACATGGGGTACCACAAGGCTCAGTAATTGGACCGCTTTTGTTCTTAATATACATAAATGATATAAAGGAGAAATGTAAATTAAATGGGAAGATAACCTTATATGCAGACAATACAAATATATTTTATACAGGACAAAAAGTTGAAACTATAATAAATAAAATCCAGCAAGATATAGAAAAAATTGTAGAGTGGGTGAAAATTAACAAACTAAGTATTAATGATCGAAAAAACTAATTACATGTTTATAACTAAACCAAGCCCATGCAGTCAAAAATAATATTGAGATCAAACTAAATAACAAGGTTTTGCAAAGAATAGATTCAGCAAAATTTTAAGGTTTAACACTTGATAAACACCTCTCATGGAACACACATGCAAACATCGTTAAAAAAATATTAAACCAGCAGCAGCTGTCCTATGGAGAGTAAAACAACATGTCACCGCACAAACATTAATGAAAATATATCACACAATTTTGCATTGCCATCTCACACACAGGCTATGTATTTGGGAAGCGTGTAATACAAAACTATTAAACAGTATTGAAGTAATTCAGAATAGGGCTATAAGAAACATCAGTGATAATAAAGTTAAAATTACCTTACAGGACATGTATAAAAAGCTAAAAATCTTAGCCCTGAAACTAATGATCGAAGAGCAACATACCAAATTAGCATACAAAATGTTTGGGAAATATACAAAAAGTAACACAAATTTTCAATTCAATAATAATATCCATTCACATAACACAAGAAATGCACATAATGTGGCAATAAGACCAATAAAAACAACAAAACTTGGTAGTAAAAGCCTAAAGTATAAAGTGACAAAATCATACATTAAAATACGACCAGAATTAAAAAGCATAACTAACATTAAAATCTTCAAAAATCGGCTGAGGAAGTATATATGGGAACAATTCAGTGTCATAAGAAAGCCTACACAAAGACAATGAGCCTTGTTTAATCTACGTTGGTGAATTCCTGTAAACTTTAGTGTAAAATTGTAGCATTTAGTTTTATCTTGTTTAGAAATAAGTATGTAAATGACAAGCACCGTTGTAAGAATGAATGTAAGAATTTCTATCACTGAAATATATGTATGTACTGTCCCTACTAATGAGTCAACTCAGATTCACTGGGACCTCAAGAATACCTAAATAAAAAAAATGAAATAAAAAAAAACCTAGGTATTTTACCTGCTAAGGCACTGCCGACATGCAAACCTAGAAATTGTGCGGTATTTGCTTCCTTCAGTTCAGTGTCACCATATTTCACCTGTATATCAATTTTTTTTGATGAAATTAAACTGTCTGTAACACACAAGTTTTTTCAAGGTTCATGGTAAGATTGTTAACAAGGAATCATTTCCTTAGTTTTTGACTAGCATTATTCAAAGATTGTACAAGTTTGTGATGATCCTGCATGTCGCACTATATGCTAGTATCATCGGCAAATAGGAGTACTATTTCAATATTTTTGCCAGTAAAATCTGACAGGTCATCAATATATATTATAAACAGTAACTGTCCCAGATTAGATTCCTGGGGTAGGCCTACACCATAATTAATAAGGACTTTGCTTGAGTTTACTGTAACAGGCTTGTTGACGTCAGTAATGGAGACTTGCTGTGACCTAGGTTATTTGTAAGAGATGATGTAAACCATTGTAAATCAGGTGGACAGAGTGGTTAAGAATGGGAGAAGGGCCTTAGGACTGCTAGGGAGTGTGTTGAAGGGAGTTTGTGGTGAAGTGAAGGGAAAGGCATATTGCACGATGGTTCGTCCAGTATTGGAATATGCTGCCGTCGAGTGGGATCCATGTGTGGAGGTGTAAGAACTTGAGAATGTGCAGAGAAGGGACATTCTTTTATGCAGTAATGAGTGTACTATTTTGGTATTTGTTGTAATAAGATTAATTGGTTTACAATTTGATATTGTAACTTAGGGCCGATTGCAGAGTCAGCCGAAAAAATACTCACACTCCACTCACACTCCACTTACCCTTGAGGGAATTCTGAGGGAAAAACTGGAGTGCACTCACGTGCATTGTACAGTCGTGAGTGGAGTGTGAGTGTAGATGTTGCCAATCAATGTGAGGGGACAAAAATTTCTTTACAGATTACCGCCTTATAAACAGCCTGTTTGTCTCTGTGTAGTTGGCATCATGCATGTAAATATTGAAGACGTTTATAAAAACGAACGATGCTCGTAAGCATTTGTTTGCAGAACGAAAGGATTTGTTGTGTAAAATAACGTAGTGAAATGCTGTTATAGACAATAGAGGAGTGACGTCACATCATTTATACAATGAAAAGATCCTGGGAGAAAATTGCCGATGAGTTAGCATCGCTTCATTCACAAGGTAGGTAAACACTGCATTCTATTTCAGTGCCTTTTTATTGTGCTTTTAAGCGCAATAACATTTCAATAATAGTCCCGTAAAATTGAAGTGCTTGTTTTTGCTATTGTGTTAGTATAAAATTGTATATTAGGCTGGAAATAGTTTGATCTATTGTACCTTAATAGGTATTTAAAATATATCCTCTCTCCTTGCCACATACACAACACAGTACACGATGAACACACAAGTTAAACATATGTTAATGTCTTGTGAAATAATCGGTATTATTTTCATGTACATGTACTGTTCTAGTAAGTAGTGGCTGCTATATATTCATACACATTCAACATCTGTGCCAATGTAGCCTAGCCTTGAAGTGCCTACTGGGTCATTCCATGGAAAATCACCCAAGGGTGGTTGCTGACCCATTTTGAAAAAATTTGAATTTTTGTCACACATAATGTACATATTTCAACAGTTCAAACCCAAAGTTATTGATTTTTATCTGCCCTCATTTTGATTTTACAGAACAAAATGGCCGGTACCGTGTACCAAAATTTACATTTTCAAGGGTTTTTGTATTGTTTAATATCTTGATATCCATAAAAGATACAAAGTCATGTGTTATCTCATTGTAAAGAGGAGACTGAAGGCTATTAATAATGCTAGTAAAAATAAACACAATGATGTTGATATGTCTTCATATATAGATATAAAAGCTGACCTTGAAACTGACTTTTTTTTAATTTTCAACTGCTCCTACTTTTTTCCAAATTCAAAAAACACAATGAAATCTTGAGGCAAGTAAGTCTACATGGAGTACTTCGCAATGATATATTGTCAAAAGAAGTTACTCCATCCCTTCTGGGTGAAAAAAATTAGTAAAGTCGGTGTTTTTGGGAAAAATCAATTTTTTCGAGGAGCAGTAAAAAAAAGGGCAAGTGCAAAAATTCTGAAAATTTGGCAAAACATTGCCATAATAACCCTTACCACACCACTAAAATCTCTGTGTGTTTTTTTTATTGCTTTAATATCTGTAGAAGACTAAAAATTCAAAAAAATTGTGATTGTATCCAAGTATAATTAACTGTTATTATTACTATTAGTATTATTATTATTATTATAGTACAACTAGTCATTTATTTCTCATATATCAGGCGTAAATGTGCCTCTAATAGTCAAAACATATATTGCTATACAACTTAAAGATGTTCCTAGACAGCTTCGTTTACTCACATTATGAGCATGTCTGTACGCTGGTCTGAGCAGGTTACAACAGGAACTGCTGATAGCAAGCTAGTGTCT
>PNEQ01122337.1:0-13059 GCA_003012365.1 Medauroidea extradentata
ATAATGCCTTAAATGAATGTGAAGTAGTTATGCGTGACGTTTTAAAAGCAAAATACAGTAAAATTGGGGTGGCGTGTATAAAAATAGTTCACACCATGGTAAATTTTGGCTTAAAGCGTCAATAAAATTGAATATCTAGCAACTCACCCCCTCCCCCCAAAACATGAAAACTTTGCAGTTTAAAATATGAAGATAAAACTGATTGAAATAACAGTTACGAACTTACTAAATCAAAACAAACATGTCAGGATACAAATACTAATCTTATCTAGTCTGTTGTTTATATAAAAAATCTGTAATATATTTGATTTTCTGCTACCAATTTATTTGTTTTCATGTTATGACTGTTTTCAGAAAGTTGCAAAATGAAATGTGTACAACACACAGCATCACCAGTTTTTGGTGAGAAAGTGATATCCCCAGTTTGTTTTAGAGTCTTGGGTGTATATCTGCAGCTCTGCTTCTTAGTTATTGGCAGCAATCTTTTTTCAGATACGTTTTATAGTTCACCATCCCAATCGGTGATAGACATCAAGTCACGAAAACTGTTTGCGAAATACAGGTGTGTCTTAATATTTTTTCAGACAAAATGTTTAGTTTGGATCATGTAGCAATCGTGTTGTAGGGAGGCATTTTTTTATACTTAGACAAATAATAGTGTTTCAAAATGTTCTTTTATTTAAAAAATAGTATGATACTATGTTTTAAGAATGCACAGGTCTATTAGAAACAGTTTTTTGGACCCCCTTAAAATGACTAAACCTTCTGCAAAAATCGTAACCTGGCTCGAAAGATGAAACCAATAAATACGCCATTCTTTCCACAAATAAATCGTATGATCATCGTATAAGTTTTATAGAATAATTAATACAATAACCATAATGTGCGTCAGTTTAGAACTCCGTCCATAAAGGCTGATTTATTTTTGTTGCCGATATTGGCTTTCCGTATAATTGCTTCCAGTGGATAAAAAAGGGACAAGGCTAGGATATCTGTTAAATGCTATGCCACGGTGTTATAAAAACACAATTATTACCGCTTTAGAAAATGTGTTTAGCAAAGTCGGTGCATTCAACTATTACGGTACGGTATTGCATGTTCACAGTAAAGTCAGCCTTGTCAAAATAATAATGCCAAAATTTATTTAATTGAAGTACGTAACATTAATTTTTGATATGGTAAAACCATACATTGACTGAGAGGACAAAACAACAACGGCATTAAGAGTGGTCATTATAGCGACAATATCATATGAATTTTATTAAGTTCTTCATATAAGTAGTTTAATGCATAATTTGTGCCCTCTGATACCGCTAATATCATGCTGCTTTACAAATTATGTGTATACAATCAGTCTAATTTATTGAGCTACATTAACATAGAACGTGCCTTTCTTTTCACACTTAACACTATTACCCACACATTTATTAAGTTTTTATAACGTGAAATGTATTTGAAATCCCAGTCTTTCATCTTCAAATGACAGCTACAAAGAGCGCAGTGCGCGGAGATGACCATGCTGATGTCATGGAACATTATGCGCAGGACTTCACCTGTCCCTTCTTCCTACCACGTGCCCGATGCACCAGTGTACCTCGTGGCTTAGGGACATCTACGTTAAATTTTAAATTAGCAACGGTACAGCAAGTTCAACAGTTTCAGAATTATTAACGGCTGATTATTTACGAAACAAGGAAAAAATAAAGGGTTGGTCACAGTTAGAATAACTTTGTGAATTTTCACTTGACACTAGTTTTTTCAAGTACTTTTTACGTAAGTGAACTTATATAACAAGAAACTGATGTAGCATACAATACTGCAATTACAGCCAAATCTTTACTTACGAAAATAAAGTTTATTTTGAAGTTTTTTATATTCTAAAGGAGCAATTATAAAGAGAATAAATCTTATTGACTTATATAATAATGGCATGATTAAAAAATAGTCATACTAAAAATCGAACTTAAGGGTCCCGCCTCCCTAGAGCTGTTTTGCGTATTTTAGGCTCAGACGCGAAGCATCTATAAGAACTTCTTAGACCCGCGCTCCTAGTGCCACATCGTCCGTATGCGTGAGTCGCTAAATTGACGCGCAGTGTTTCCATTGTATCGCTGAAAATATGGGACTTTAAGCGGTGACCTTATTATTTTATCACTGGAAAGTTTGAACCAAAGTACACTGCACATCCGTTAACCAGTTTCGTATCAATCTGAGAAATAGGTTTTGCGATACAGTTGTGCGAAAAGGCCGTTTTTAACCATGTTGAAGGGCTTAGAAATAGTATTTCCAAAGCGCGTTACGTTTTGAAAGTAGTTTATATCCCGTCTTTGAAATGTGTTTTCTTTTTGTAGCTAAGAACAGGGATCATGCGTCTAATGTATTTGCGAAATTTTTGTTATTTTTAACACACTGCAGCGTAGTTTAACAACCACCGAGGCGGGCCACTTAAAACGGTATCTGAAAGAAAGTGTCCATATGGGCTACGTCTTCAGCCGCAGACAGAACAAGGTTGTTGATAAGGGAAACCGGTGGAGGGGGGGGGAGATGGACTGGTCCTCCTGACGATGCTGGGCCAGACGTGAGTCATCTGGCGACCCACAACCTTCCAAGCACTCGCTATGGCTGTCAAGGCCACCTCTCCAGTGGTTCAGTGCATAGTGTTGTCAGTTATATGTGCATGTTTGTTGCCTCTGTTTAGCAGTGGCGAAGCGAGAGATATTTTAAGACTAGATTGAATCTGTTGTGAAACATAAGGCGTATTTTGGCGGTTGAATTCTGTGAACAGAGCATTTTCGCGCTTCTGTTTGCAGTTGTGTTTGCATACATGCTAAAGTTTCTGGTAACCATGGCAGGAGTAGGGTTACAGAGTTTGTTCACGGGAAATTTACTTTAATATCGTCATTTCCTGTTTATTTTCTAGTAAAACTGAGATCAAAACAATACATTATGGCCCTAGATGGACGGATAATAAATAGTTTTAAAAGAAGTTGGCATTATAAATGCCAGCAGCCATTTTTGTTTACAACCTGGCATTTTGGCGATCTTTTGTAAATGCAAACATTCTTTGCAAACGCTTGCTAACAGCTTGCGAACAATTCAACCACGAAAATACGCCTATTATCTTAAGAGGCACTCATATGCTACAGAGCGTCCCAGTCCCAACCTTAGATTGCAATACACTAGGACTCATGGCGCGCCCTGTTGACATATCACAGGCACGTTACTGAGATCAGGTGTTCTACTTCGGAATTTCGAGTACTAAAATATTTCATGTTTTGTATTTGAATTGATATCAGTCTAGTTTGTAATATTTTACATGATCAAGCTTTAAAATATATAATCAATTATGGCATTATCTCTCTTCAAAGTAAGAAAATTCATGCATGGCCGCTGATAAAAATTCATTAGACTGATAGTAATAAGAACTCGTAAATAATTTTTATTCCATACTGTTAATCATTATCTCTACTGCAGACCAACGTTAGATTTCTTTCAACGTAGTAACGTTTGTCTGAAGACAAGTGTATGGGTAATGCTGATTATTATGCACCCTATGATGCGAAACCAATGTCATGTAGAAACGTAAATGTGTCTGTTTTGTACCTATTAATTTAAACAAAAATTGCGTTTAAAGTGAAAGAAGTGTTAGTAAACAAGATATTGTAAACCACGCGTCTTAATGCAAATTTAAGTAATACGATACTTAATCTCTACTTTGTTTGCCAAAACTCTTTGTTAAGCCTGAACGAGAGCAGACATGAAAATTCTTCTTCAAGTGTTGTTAAAAACTGACGATTTTTTTACCCAAACATATAAATTAAGATAAAAATATATTTTAGGAAATATTCGTCAATCAAATAATTACAATAAAATTGTGTAAACCTTGCCTTAAAAATTACATTATATGATAAAAAATAATTTTTAATGGAACTGGGACACCTATATTGTTATATGCTCTTGTTTAAGCTTTCAAAAATAATTATCGTTAAAGTAGTATAAATGAAGAATCATGTTCAAATTGTCTACGGAAATTTTATTCGCTAGCCTTTCCTGTTCTAATTCAATTTTGTAGGGGTAGGGAAGGTATTATATGGCTGTTGTTTCTCCTTATAGCATAAATGGTTTCTATTGAACATCTGGTTACTTAAAAGGTTTACTTGATTGCAATTAAACGGCGTGAAAAATAATAGACAGGTTCATTTTATCCTACTAGTATTGTTTATTTTTTTAGTGTTTCGCCTTCCTTACAAATGAATGTTAAAAAATAACTCACACACCCGCATATAAAAAATACGTCAAAACTTAACATTCATCAAAATTTCTGTCCCGAATTCAGTCGCCAACACAACATACTTCATGTGGTCGCGATACATGGTACTAACTGATGCTAGTTCACTGCTACTGCAGGACTATTTTAAGATACTGGACAAAGAAAACTGTTTGCTTTAAGGCCCTGTCACACTGTCAAATTTTTTCCATCAAATTGTCTCCAACATCTTTGGTCCAATATAGTTGGACGCAAGTGACGTCATAAAAACGTCACTACAGTGGCCATGTTTATTGGAAGAGGTTTGACGACATCAGTTTCCATTAAATATTTGCGAATTGAACGGGTTCGAAAATTTATTGGATGGTTTGTATCCCAGCCAATCAGAATCGAGCATCACAAAATGGTAACATACCTTCCGAGCTCCGACATATACGAAAATGACAGTGGCGAACACGTGGGAGTGAAATTACTCAGCAAATATGCTTGGTAAGTTTAAGAAATGAAAAATATGTTTAAATATTTCCTGTATTACCTAGTGTTGTACGAAAACAATTATTTTTTCAAATTTTTCTGAATGGATATGTCTTCTTATATATTTTTTGTTTGATATGAACGAGTTTGTTGTAATACTTATTTGTGATAAATTTAGGGTTATTGAAAATGTATTTTTTCCCTGTACTGTTTTGCTGTACTGCACTCTACAGCGGAAAGATGAGACTTCATCCAATAAAATTAATTGATAGTGTGACAGCCCTTCCAACTTATTTGAAAGAAAAGACCAACTTTATTTGGTGGAAAAATTGGACGGCAATATTTTGTCCAATTTTCACCTTCCAATTTTATTGTAAAATATAATTGGAAGCAAAAATTTGACAGTGTGACGGGGCCTTTAGACAACAAAACGTATTTATCTCTTTCGACAACACTTAAGGGCTCCGCCTGCTTGGACCTGCTTTGCACGTTTAAGGCTCAGACGCGGAGCAGCGATAAGAACTACCGAGACTCGCGCGCCTAGTCATATTGTCCCTAGGCGCAAGACGCTAAACTGGCGCGCAGTGTTTTTCAAATACCGTTGCGAATTTTTATTCAATGCGGTGACATATAATTTTTATCTGCGCGCGTTCCGCGCAAAGCATCATAGTTCAGATGTATTGTAGTTTCGGAAGTCTTTGAATCGTGCGCACACCGCAACAGGCCGTTGAAAAGAGGCTATTTTGCCCTTTTCATGAAATTTTTAAAAATAGAAATGATGATTTTAGCATGAGCAAAGTACTATAAGAAGGTAGCTTACACTTTGAACTCTTTAATATACAAAATCCTGTTTTGTATGTGTAAGGTTTGTGAGTAACACAGGTATGACAAACGGTTTGCACTGCATTTTTTCTTCTAGCCAGGCGGAAGCCTTAAAACTACGCTGGGATGAAAGTTTGCAGTGAGAGCGCATAAGCTGAATCGCCGGACATTTCACTTCAAAAAACAGGAGAATAATTGATATTGAAGAAGTGTAGCTTTTATAAATGGACAGTGTTCGTTATGAACAACATTCTCGCTTTCGTCCCCCATCAGGGTTCAAATATTATATCTCAACTAGCTACTTGTACCGACGCTGCACCGCAGCATAAGTGCAGAGCAATTTAACTGATCTTCTCTGGCATCCTTAGAAAACACTGCTTTATGTGTGCATAATTAAATCCGCTTCTGCACAACGGTGCGCACCGTATAAGCAAATTTGTGCTGCACGTGTAAAATAACGATATTAAGCAGTGCCCCAGATTATCAACATAGAGAGATTGGCAGCAAACATTCGACAGCAAACTTTGCCCGCAAAATATGTGTAAATAAGTTTTAAATTCTTTATTGGAACGCCACATTTTAATTCACCCACTTTATTATTAAAATTTTTGTAATTAAAAAGCAACATACCACTTCACTTAGAGCATATATATACATAGAGTGATCGTTGGTACATTTGATATGATTCCAATATTTAGCATTGTGCAAAATATACGAAAATCTCAACAGAATAATTTTTGTTGCAAAATTCGTCTGTAAAGACATTGCATTGACAAATTTGATTTATAGACTACTGAACCTTTTACAATAAATACATGACAGTTTCACTGTCATTAATTCTTTAAATTACATGAAAATTAAAACGCCAAGGCAATTTAAACAGAAAATTTAAACAAACTCTTATTTTGTACCAAATTCACGAGAATCTATGGATGATGTAAAAATATGACAATGAAAAAATCTACATATACCTCTTAATATGACAATAATATATAAAAACAAATTTCGTTAACTTGTATTCTTTATTCCTTTGGCATTTGCTACACTGCTGCACAATGTCATTGTTCATTATCTGAGTTATTTGCGTAGGAGGATACTAAACGTAATGTAGCTCATAAAATTAACATTAAATTTAATTTAAACCATGGAACGATTCCATCTGGTCAGGCCGGCTCATGAAAAATATTTCTTGTTCATAAACACAAAGATTTTTTCGGTATTTAACATTAAAATAAACAAAAATCATCACATAATTTATTCCTTTTATAAAAACTGATTCTTACAGATGTATTGAATTTACATAAAAAAACTAAATTAAATTATTCAACAGTGAAGGATAGTTTTGAAGGTTGTAAACCCCACTCCCTTTGCCAAAAATATTTTTGTATTTTACATTAAAAATTACTAATATTTTTACTGACAGAAATTTCTATGTTTAGTATTGAAAACTGCTAAAATAGCACTATTTTAGCCTTCAAATTACAAATTTGAACCTCCTACCCCCAACATTTTCCTCTCCCCTAGCAAAAAAAAATTGTTTTCATTACGAAAACTGTTAAAATATTATTATTATGCACCTCAATATACAAATTATTTATTATTCACAATGACCTCTGATTGCTTCAAGCATATATGGGGTGTCAGTGAAATCAGACTAAGTCCTCGTTTCGAATTGCGGGGATTTTAAGTATCAATACACACGTAGGTCCACTGATTAATCGTAGGAACGTACACGCTCAAACAAGTTTTGGAATTATTTAATTAAAGCAATGTCCTCTCATTGCTTAAAGTATATGGTGTGTCAGTGAAATCAGACCAAGTCCTCGTTTCGAATTGCGGGGATTATAAGTATCAATACACACGTAGGTCCTCTGATTAATCGTAGGATCGTACACGCTCAAACAAGTTTTGGAATTATTTAATTAAAGCAATGTCCTCTCATTGCTTAAAGTATATGGTGTGTCAGTGAAATCAGACTAAGTCCTCGTTTCGAATTGCGGGGATTATAAGTTATCAATACACCATGCGTATCCAGGTCCTCGGATTGATCGTAGGATTGTACACGCTCAGAAGCAGTGAGTGAAGAAATTCGACTACAGTGCCTCCAAGTGGGTAACGGCTGAACTTCTGATTTGTCCATATACTGTCAATCCGAGGACGTCTACAGATGTTTCTCAAATTTTGCATGGAGACAAATAACACAGAAAATATTAAGAATAAACAGGTTTCACAATCCGAGGACCTGAGTCGGGTCCTCGCTTTACTTCAGGCCCTCGGAACGACGGTGAGAATTCACACCAACGTCCTCGCATACTACCTTATGCAAACACACACGCACGCACACACACACACACACACACACACACACAGATATAAATAACAAACTCGTAGGACTTGTTTCCCTGTTTATATACCTGCAACATCCATCACTTCAATAATGCCTGTGATAAGAGAAAAAAAGTCTATGTCACTTCTAGTCACGCCACCGGACTCGAGGCTTTCCCCCCCATCTGCCCGACACACGTCCTTCCTTTCGCGCAATCCCTGCACAACTGTTTCTACATGATGACTCTTACTGTGCGACTGTTACCTATGAATGCCACCGCTCAACTGTTCTCGCACGACTCAATGTACGACCAATCTCCACGAGTACACATCTACGACTGCTCATGGGCCAGCGCCCAGCACTAACTACACCACTTCATGGCAACGGACATTGTAGCTAAGGTATCCCTCAGCGGAGTGAAACAACAGTACCCAAAATTTATCAAAACCAGCAAAATTACACTTAAAACATGAAACAAAGGATTCCAAAATTTCAGTTTATAGTTTTTACGTCAAATTAATAAAGAATATTAACACAAATATAATCATTGGGGACAAAAGGTTCGCAACAGCGGAACTACTTTCGCGGCGCAATACCTTAAGCAACCCCCTGTATGGCTGACCTACGTGCGCCAATAACGTTTGTCATGAAGAAAATTTCATGAAGCAAGTGATCAACCACATCGGCGCCAGAAATCCTACAGCCTGGAGAAGCTTGCAACACAAGAAGTTACTCACTTCACTAGGAAAAATTTAATAATTTACTAAAATTGCCAAAACTCAAGTTAACATACAAGAAAAAATTATATCAACAAAAAAAAATTAAAACTTTACTGTGGTCAATTTGAAACCAAACAAGCCAGGAAAATAATCAAACGAATCTACTTTATATTTCTTGACTATTTTATATTTAAATTTTGAAAGCATGAATTTTAAATTAACATGTCCCCAATTACTAGGTTATTGAATCTTGTTGTATCATCCCGGACACCTGACAAACTCGTACTGAAAACTGCATATAGCCTGTTATTAAAGTTTACATTTAAATTTAAATAAGAAAACAAAAATACTATATAGAGATTTAACCATGATGGGGAAGTGGCTGAACACTTCACAACCCCCCAATTAATATGAAGTTTTTAGAATAACTGAATATTAATTTATACGTACGTCAGCACAAAGACATCTCACCATGAAGCAGAATTACTAAATATCTATCAATCAGTACTGTAAATGTAAACCATCGTAATAGCTTACATTAATCTCCATTCAACAATAGACCAAACATTGACAATATATTGGACTTTCACAATATTTTTTGTGTTATGCAATAAACAAAGACTAACATATAAAATTTCTAGCATAACTTCAAACCCAATTGGTTGCTACAGCATACACTGAAATACCACAAAAAAAAAAACTAGAAACATTGAAATTATTACATGTAGGGGACAATCCCTGAGCCTGAACTTACTTTCCAAATACATGATTATAATTTTAGTTCATTCCAACACAAACTGTAACTAATTCATTAACACCAACTTGAATACATTTGTTGCATACCCAAAAGTTTCTCAAATAAAATAATTTTACCAATCTCATAAAATCACATTTATTTTCAAATACCTTAGATAAAATCCACTTGTTTAAGACAATAGGTTTAAACTGCTTACGGGCAGGCTGCCCAACAAAACACGAACTAAAGATTTCAATCATGCCCTTTGGAACGACGACGAGGCACATCACAAGTAATAAATACATTATGACTTTTGGAACGACGACGAGGCCACCACCACAAATACAACTCGAACAATTACAGTGCCCTTTGGACCAACGATGAGGCAAACATCATATCTTTAACCCACATAATACATTTTATAACGACGACGAGAAACTACACAAATACAAACAATCATCACGCCTTTTGGTTAGACGACGAGGCTAAGTATAAAATACAACTAGGGTACAGCCCTTTGGACCAACGCGAGGCTCCCTAATCCATAAAAAAATTACATCACATAGTAAGCTTCACACATGCCTATCACCTTCATTGCAGCACTCCCTTCTCTTTAAGTTCTGGCCATGGACGGCCACTCAAAGGTAAACATCTAATCATACAACCTTTTTCAAGTGCAAAATTATAAAGATTATCATGAACTTTCAGAAATTACCCAGTTCGGATCTGGTCACAAACACACAACTCCAGTATTAATTCCAATCTCATACTCATTTAATATTAGGCTCTAAGATTAATTTCCAATTCATAGAGGTACTGCCAGTCATCAATAGAAACTAAAACATCACTATCAAAAACCAAAATTTATCAGCCTAATTGTCCACTACCCAAGTTACTTGATTACAATCTCACTAGATTATTATTCTTATTGTGCTAGAGCTCTGGTGGCATTTAGAATTAATTTGGAGAAAATTAATAAAAATTTCACAATTACATAATTGGTGCATAGCAACAACTCTACTCTTCCATAACTCATCAATAGACTCAAAGAATTCATTATATAAATTTCTGATGACAGTTGTTTTAATTTTCACAAAGAAAACTTATTTATAATCTCAATTTATGATTAGCATGGTGCTGTCTCCTAATACAGTTATCATAATAAAAATGGTTAACACACAAAATTATTATGGTTTCACAACAAAAACAACTGCAGTTAAAATTAGAACAAACACACAAAAGGAAAAAGTTATGTGACAGACTTACTGATGTATTTTAAAAAAAATATGAGCTTCAGCATATACTGAAAGAATAAAATTAAAATTCCCTCAACTAGTTCAAATTATATTAATCATTGGCATACTGCCTAAAATTACTAGATTTTTCGTTCCATAAGACCACTGTTTGCAAACAACTTGAAGATATCTCTTAATTAAATAACTATTTGGAGAATGATAACCTACAGACTTACTTGAAACATAACCTAAACAAAAAAACAAAACAATCTTGATTTAAAATGTCACTACAAAATTAATTATTTCACGTAATTATACAAAAAAAAAAGTATTCCACCTCCACAAATCCCTTTTTGTTTACACTCTTACTATGCTTTTCAGCATGTTCCACAGTAACACACTTGATTTTCCTTGCCACTTCTCACAGTTGAGAGCTCCCTTGAGTTTCACCTTCCCTCTCAACCAATCCTGCACCCCCCACTTCTCAACACTTCCCTGCTCTCTCACTTCCTTGTATAGCACTGTCCTCTGTGCTACACATTCCCAACAGCTCTCTGCACCACCTCCCAGTTCATCTTGATTCTTAAACTTTACCTTACCTTGGTGCCACACTTGCACCCCCCACTGTTCAACGCTTCTCACCATTCCTAGATCATCTTGTTCTCCTGCCCCTGTCCATTGAAAAGCTTTGTCCATCTCTGCTCTTTGCAGCCTCAACCCACTGTTCCGTCGCGTCCTGATTATCCGTGTTCTTACACTTATAGCTCACTAGCAGTACTGATGTATGTAGGCCTAAGCCTACCCCAAACATAACTTTACATTTTGTTTCCGTTTTTTGCCAATAAAAAATATTTCCTTCTCCTTATAACACTAAAAAAACATGTCATCCATAGTAAAAGCATTTTCATTAGGCAACACTGACCTTGAGCTGGCTTCATTATTATTTCACCTTATTGTCGATGCTTGGTACTGTCGGTGTTCTGCCCTCGTTGCCGATGTATGCTACTCGCGTCTCCATTGTTTACTGCCGCCGTTGTTGCTACTTCCGTAGTTCCAAGGGTCCTAGGGCCCCCGAGGTACTTGGCTTTCCTCAGTCCCTGTTCGCCGCGACAAAGATGTGACGAGTCTGCGTCTGTTGTACTGCCTCTGCACGTGACTGGTGCGAAGCTTGACTCGTTCTTTTGTTTATCCACACATCAGTTGAGGTTATGTTACCTGGTGTACTCCGGATAGCTCAGTTTGTTCAATTAAATGGAGGCGGAAACTATTATTGTGATTTCACTAATTAAACTCACGAAATAAGGCAACTCTTTGTTTATTTTCAACTCTGCTTTTTACATTTTTTCTTACTTCTATAAATGCCGGTTTGGTACCAAAACACAAATAAAACGGTCAGATGTCCGGTGTTACCATGCCAGAATTTGATTAAACAAAACAAAAGAAATAAATACAAAACACACGTCCGTTGCCTGAAACTTAGCAATTGATATGCTATGCCATCCCACAGTTAATAGCACAAACCCCGCATTTCCCACCACCTTCATATAACTTTTAAAGTTCAAAGTCAAAGAAAAAACACTCTATAGGGGCACTAAAGCCTCTCCAGTGCTCCCAGGGCCAGCCCCGCTGCGCCCTTGCGACCTGCAGACGTCTCCTTCTCCGTCATCAATACATGACTGATAAACCCTCAACGGACATGGTAACTAATTACGCACCTCGGCATAGTGATACATTAGTATCCAAAATTTATCAAAACCAGCAAAATTACATTTAAAACATGAAACGAAGGATTCCAAAATTTCAGTTTATAGTTTTTACGTCAAATTAATAAAGAATATTAACACAAACATAATCATTGGGGACAAAAGGTGCGCAACAGCGGAACTACTTTCGCGGCGAAATACCCTAAAGGCAATATTACACGACACCTGATTACTTAACAGCCGCCATACCAGCCGCTACAAATTCCGTTTCGTCAGCCGCTATACCGGCCGCCACGCTGGCCGCCAAGGAAGATTCTTATTACACGGTAGTGGCTGCTGTACCGGCGGGGAACATGGGTGTACTGAGAGAGAAGTAGTTTGTAAACAACAAAACATGGATCCTGCCCGCCGAAGATTATTGCTAGGGGCTGCGGCGTTAATTATCGGAGAAGAAGCGGTAGAAATTGAGCAAAGACGTCGCAAAAGGCCTCGTTCCATTTGGACCAGAGACTGGATAGCGAGACGTGACAAAGGCCGTGGCGTTTTGATTTTGCTGCATTCAGAATTGAGGTTAATACTATTGATTTAATATATTGTATAAGTAGGCCTATGTTATTTTACAATTACACAATACAGTCATGACAATGTACCTATTTGTTTTTTCAGGTTAGAAGATGAAAGATCTTATACAAACTTTTTGCGTATGGACAAAGAATTGTTTGAAGACCTTGTCAGAAAATTATCTCCTTTAATAAGTCGAGAAGACACAAACATGAG
>PNEQ01122339.1:0-30090 GCA_003012365.1 Medauroidea extradentata
TGAGAGGGGGGTTGGGAGGTTCGGAAAGGGTTGGAAAGAAGTTTAAAGGGACAAAGGTCTGAACTTGCCACCGAACAGTAGGCAAATTGCGAGTGCTACATTTTATTGTTATAGGCCTACTTTATGCTTATTAGGTACTGGTTATAGGTGCTACTTCGGTTTCATGTGAACTAATAGTATCGTGCAGACATAACATACAGTTTTATAAAAAAAACAGCATTTAGCTGCAAAACACTACACCATAGTCCCGCCCAATATCAATTAATCAAAGGCTAACAACGAGTTTGCTTTACTCCTCAAACAATCGTCATTTAGGCCTATATAATATTGTCTGTAATATTAAATTGCTATTTACGTAGTGCACCCTAATAAGGATTACATCAAGCTCATATTTGTCTAATGTGATCTAGCCCTCAAATGTATGGACATCGTCGTCTGGGGCTGTGATCTAGTTCTCGGCTCAAACTTATGAATAGCGACCACGAGTGACTAGACTCTTTACCGGGATATTCGGAGTAATACGAAATAATATCCTTCATATATTTCTATTAGCGATATATAAAATCGCTATTGCAAGTACCGTACATGCATTTTTGTACTATTTATACAATGTTAACCAGTCCAAGTAACACTATTCATAAGGCATTTTGACGAACGTTTGTACAGAAACAGCTGTTTCTCGGCGCGATGCTCATCTTGTGACGTCACCGGCCAAGCCGTCTATTTTCGGGTGTTTGAACGTGAATTAACATAAAAGTTGGATATCTTTATCTGTATCCAGTGTTCTATGAACTTTAATTATTTACGTTTTCGTGTGTGTACACATTTCACGATTTCAGCTTTTTATAGTTACTAAGTACAGAAGAAGTACGAAACTGAAATGTATTTTTTACTAAAGAAGCAATTAAAAATGGGCAACGATATTTCCTTTCCCCGGAATATATTTTAAGGGTATTTTTCCGTGACACACGACGAGAAAATAGTTGCGTTTGTGACGAGGTTATTTGTTACCGTTAAAAATTTTGCTTAAATATTTATGCAAATGATAATGTAAATAAATAGCGAATATGTTTTGCAAGTACCTGTTTGGAAAATTGCTTAGAACAGTGACATTACCTCTCTATTTTCCTTGCTTGGATGGGGTTTTTCCAACATCACATCTTTCTTGCCGACTTGTTTCCACATACGTGCCTTATATTTAAGAGTGATTCTGATGGGATTCTCTTTATTTCATAAAACGGGAGCGCTATCATTTTAGTTTTAAGTCTTTCGTGAGACTGTCTACACACATCACACCCTATCTCGGTGAACATTGAACTTACAATAATCTAGACCTAATTAAATTTATTGCAGTATAGTTGTACGAACGCCACTCGCATTCACTACATATTAGCAATGAATTATTTAGAATTAATCAACGTATCACGATTTACGACTCACTGAAAGACGAATGCCACATGAATAGCCCATTAGGTAGTAGGCTTACACTCACAAATACCATGCCAGACAAGTTAAAATAACTTACGTGAATTTCAAAACTAGGGCACTCAAATTAATATCAGTGCAAATATAAAATGTATACATAGTTTTTGCTCTAATCGCGTCACACGTCTATCACTTTAGGCACTTTATTTTCCGTTAGCAACATGAAGTATGTAAAAGCTGGTTACAGACGAAAACCACTCTGACATGTTCCAATTGTGTTAAAAAAAATGCTGCTCTCCGTAAATAAAGCACTTAATTATTCACGACAACAAAAATGAAAACACGCATCCACTACACTGAAAGAACCACTACATTATGGAAATTTACTTTCACACTTCGAAACACAACTACGACATATACACTTGTAATGAAAACTTTGTAAGAATTTTCCTTCATAATTTGATATGAACCTATACTTCTTACATCCTTGTTTAATCACGAGAAGGCTACAAAATTTTAGGTTCCGAAAAATTAAACCAAAACATTACTTTTAGCGCGAGAAATGTTCACTGCTACTTGGAAGCTATATCTGCATGTAAGCACGCGGGTGTGCAGACAGCTTTCGCAGTTCATGTGGCAGTGAGAATGATGTTACAAATTTTCTGATTGGTTTGTGTAAGCAGAAGAGGGGAAGCACGAGTAAACACCCTGCGCCATCTTGTTTCCAGTGAGTAAAACGCCTAGGAGTGCCCCGAGTGTTGCGAGAGCAAAAGAGTCGCCAGGTCAAGGCCGAGTAAAACAAACCTAAATAGTCGTGAGGTCAAGGCCGAGTAAAATAAACCTAATGTGTTGTTGTGTCGCGGTTGCTGTTTGGTCGTTTGAAATAATCTTTATTTTGTTACTTGGAAGATGAAAACGACCGACGGCCAACATTTACACATAAATAATAAATTCTAACCACCAAACCACGAGGTGGAGGCAAAGTTGTGTTGATTTGCTGTTGCTTTTTGAGTTCAAAATGACTGATACGAAAAATTCAGCTAGAAATAGAGGGAGTAATTTTACACATTACGAGAAGCAATGTTTGATAGAAATTGCAATTAAATTCAAGAATATCATTGAAAACAAGAAAACCGACGGTGTGATGTGGAAGGAGAAAGATAGTGCCTGGCTCAAAATTGCTGATGAATTTAATGCGGTAATAGGTGGTGATGTGCCTGCGAGGTCAGCCAAATCTCTCCGTGGCAAATATGATTGCATTAAAAAGGAGATCAGGAAAAAGAATGCAGCCCAGAGACGTATTATGTCGAAAACGGGAGGTGGGCCGTTCGTTCCTGTCGTAGATAGCCCAGCTGAGGAAAAGCTCAAAAGTATCATTGCAATGAGTGTTGATGGACTTAAAAGTAAATTCGACAGTGACAGTGGTATGAATTTAATACCGTAAGTGCATGCTGTCTATTGAATCTTGAATTTGTTGTAGTTTTGTAACGGCTGTTTCCGAATTCATAGGATTAATCCTTGGATCCCTGAATCCTCACAGCCTTCACAGCAATGCATCCTTCGCGGTAAGGGTGCATTCGTGTATAAACATACCTTCCGAATTTCCAGTTCAAACAAATTACTATCGCAAGGATGTAAGGATGCTTGCCACCCATCCTTGAGCCAAGAATGTGTGGAAGGGTGCATCTTGGATCCTCGGTAGAATTCGGACACGAATAAAAAATAGCCGCATCCTTCATGATGCACTTTTCAAGAATGCGAGGGTGCGAAGGATCTTTCAAGGCACTATTCGGAAGCAGCCGTAGGCTGCTGGTTTATGGATGCACGACCATATTAAATTTTAAATATGTTCCTCATTGCAAAAGTTTTAGAGGGTATAAAGACTTTTTCGTCACAACATTCTCAAAATAGCCTAACACAGTAATCTTAAGTCGGATATCTTTGTGCAAAAATGTACAAAAAAAATCCAAGGATGCAATAAACTCAAGCTAAAAAAAACACTAGCCTACACCTTTTAACATGATTAGATAGTTACAGCCATTTTTGCCCTGTGCTGGTTGGTGTATGATAAAATAATGTGATATTGTGTAATGTTGCAACAAATGTCGGATAATATGGACGTAGGCTGGTCTTAAAATCTCTGGGTAGGCCTAATATAAGAGTAAATTTTATCATCTAGGTAGATGACAAGTTGCATCTTATGACCTGCAAAAAAGTGTAGTAGACTATTATTTAGAGCATGAATAGTTAAGAATGTCAATATGCCTCTTGGGAAAATTGTAACTGAGAAAACAAAAGTTAAATCAATCAATACACACAGGCTTATGATTGGGGTCCCGCCTAATAGCAAGCACCTTATAATTATTTGCTAAACTTCTCCAGACCCTCCTTTAACTGCCTCATCTCCCTTAACCATTACAAACTCCCTCCCAAAACATTCTAACTCCCTGAGCATTCTCACAATATAGACTGTCTGCCCTGCTCCATTCTCCAAACCGTGTGAAACTTCCTACTATTTGTAACTCAATAGCTGTAAGTACAACCTGAGTTAAGTGCTTATTTATCTTCTCCCATCATCCTACTTTATTCACCATCTTGACCAGCTTTTCCACTTTTCGTCTGCCTTCCCTTCATCCAGCTCCAACCCAGTTTTCCCTTATCATTATGGGTGGCCTGAACTCTCTTATCATCCTTGCCCTCACGTCCCATCCTCCTTAAAGCAATCAATACTTTTGCACAAGTACACAGTTAATGTTGTTGTAAATTTGTTGCAGCTTCAGAGCCAGTACTTGGTGAATTGCATAATACAGATGTCTGTCTCTCATCAACAGATTCGTCTTCGCTTGAATGTGAAGATAGCCCTTCTTTTATTTATGTGGTAATGCATTTTAAGATATTACAGAAAATACATTAATTTTGCAATGAGCGTGTAACATAAATTTACTAATACATTGTACTTGACAAAATATGTTCTGCATATTAGGAAATGATGCCAAGTGATGAGGATGAAGGTGATCCAGCAAGTGGTTCATCAGAGACTGAACTGGGAAGCCCTCCAAGTGAAACAACCCAGGCTAACATACATGATCAAATGGATGTGCTTGCATCTCCAACATTACAAATAGCACAAACTGCAGTAAGACCTATAATACTAAAGGACCAGCTGCTGGTCTTTGACAAATCACTGAGCGGTGAGTGTCATAAACATTTTTTTTAAATTGTATATCTACTGGATGATAAAAACTAAACCTCAAATTTCAAAGGAATTTCTTGTACTTAGAGCTTCCTACCATTTTAGCAGTTTTATTGGACTTACATATTGTCTTTGTGGGGAGGGTTATTAAGGCCAAGAAAACTTGGTAGGTGAAAGTTACTATCTCTATAGCAATAAAAGTATTGCGCATACCAACATTATCATTGCTGTTTATCAGAGACACAGTAATTCTTATTTTCAGTGCGTTCTGCAAAATGAAGTATAACAAACTATTACATTATCAACATGATAAACAGAAACTTTTTGTAGTTAAAATGTGTAGTCAACCATTCTTTACACTTGATTCCAACCAACGCAACGAAAATATGAATATCTTTGTGTTTAATAAAACACAATGATAATGTTGATATTATAAGGGGGTATGGGGTTGTTTTGTGTTGGCTGTGTTGTGTGTGTCATCCCTGTTCGCTGGGAATACTTGTAACTGGGATATGGGTGTTGGAGTTATTGTTTGACGTGTTGTATGCGAGATGACGTAACTCTCTCCTGTTGTTATGACTGAATGATATAGCTTGCAGGATGACGATACGAAAAAACAAAGAAACACAAATATCTGCTTTACAGCTATTTATTAGTAGCTATGATCAGTCTTTCATGATAGTTGCCCATTGCAAACAATCAAGATAACCAATATAACAGGAGACGTGACATGAGATATTTCACCAAACCAACTACGGTCTAGTAAACCTTACGCAAACTGCAGCAGGTTGCAGTTATCCACATTATTACTGAGTGTCTGCCCAAGACAATATCATCGCACGGTACTGCGGTTTACAAACTTTAGTACTCGATACCTGCTCCGCTCAGGATGATGGCTATACGGATACCTATTGTGCAACACCTTGTTACACCTAGTGCTACTAAAAACAAAGAAAAACAAAAAAATTAAATTTTAACTAGAGTAATTTCACCCCCGAGGCTTCACTTCCTCTCGCCAGCGCTCCCTTACACGTCCTGTCTGCCCCGCCATGACACCTAGACTGATATCTTCCTGGGCAGACACCCGGACTTACTCGGGCAAGCGACTGAGTGATACAACGGGATCCAAGTTGCTTGAAAACTGGTTAATTTAAATTTACTACGGAAGAAAAGTATGTAACATGATTACTGACAAATTTCCAAAGCGTTTTATTCCACCATACCAGCTAAACATTCATTAAGTTAATAATTGGGGAGTTGCTGCATCATCAAACTGTCACGGATCACCACCTTTTCGGAGTTTTGTGCACACGACACTACCACCCACGTCGATCGAGAAACGACCTGCAGCGCTCACCGCATTCCAGCATGCCTCTGTACATGACTCCAAGCAAGTGAACTCTGACCTGCCTGCCAGATAAATCCATTCCAGCACAGGCTAGCTCAGAGCCTACTTGAAATTTTAAAAATCCAGACAAGGCAACATATAAGAAAAAGTTACTTAAAAAAATTGTTTGAAATTAAATTAGCTTTAAAATGAGTCCAACCACCATATAAATCAGATAAAATTTACACTTAAAATTTAATACTTTTATCTTGCTTTAACAGTTAAAATTTAAATTTTGAATAAATTTCCAATGTTGATTTCTTTACTAGCATCCCCAATTAATTTGTTGGATCCCGCCGTATACATCCTTATACTGTACTTGGTTAAGTTGGCCTACTTAAATTGTTATAAACAATAAAAACATTACAAAAAAATTAATTAATTAAGAGAAAAAAATTGAAATTACTATATGATGAGGCCAAGTATGTGCTACATGCCAGTGCACGTCACAATATGTATAATACTCCTATTGCTATAGCGATCTGTATTTTAGTGTACATGAGTAATCATTCCTGGAGAAAATCAAACACTAAAGAAGTAATTATTTCATTGTGCCAGTTTTATTTTTTTTGCAGAAAAATTACATTTGTTAGTAAATGTCGTAATCGAGTACTGTATTTGTTGTACTTAAGGTGTATGTTGCACAGTTACAGTCTATACAGTATAAGTTTGCTTGATTTTGACATTTCCTTTCTGAGAAAGTCACCTTACAACTCTGTTGTGTTTGTTGAAAAAAAAAAGTATCTGCAATAACAAGAACTTGCAATTGTACAACTGCCCGGTTGCAAGCTCTCACCTCCTTTTCAATCTCGTATCAACCCCCTCACTGTCACCAACTCCTCCAAAAGTAAATTCCACTCTCTCACTTACCTCCTAAGCATTGACTGCCTTCCCCATTCTGTTCTGCTCCTCAATCCCTAGATCTTCTCATTGTTATTTCTTCTTCCTCTTTACTCTGCCTCAGTTAACAGGAAGCGTAACTTAACCCAGCCTCCCTCTCTATTCACCACCTTGTACATCCTGACCAACCTTTCCACACTTCTCCTTTCTTTTCAGTTCCACCCCAGTTCCTTAAGCATCATAGATACCAGAAAGTTCCCTTCATCCTCACCAGCCTGCCATTGCCTTCGCCATTTATCCTTCATTCACTTTGCTGCTCATCTTTTGCACCTTCTGTAGATCCCATACCTCCAATTCTGCATACTCTAACATTGGTCATACCATGGTAATAGCTTATGTGCCTTTTTGTCTTTTTCATTTTACTACTAACTTCCGTCAGCACCCTTCCCAGAATACCGAGAGCAATCATGTTTTGCGGACACACTTCTCAGCAGAAAAACGTTAAAATCAAGCTAACTTATACTGTACAGACTGTACACATGTTTTGGTTTTGATTAGGTTCTCCACCACAAGGAAATTTTTCTTAGCAATGTGTATACAACATTTTTTATAAAAAATTTTATCATAAAGTATTTTATGGGTGATGAAATATAACATAAAACTGGCCCCTGTCCCAAAATTTGGCCAAGGTTTAAAAAATATTAACATAATTTTTTTTAACATTGACATACAGACCAGGTTCTAAAAATTGCTTAATAATTTGAAGATCACCTCAGAAATTGGGGAGAGATCGAATTGATACTTTGTTGAGATAGGGGAAGAGGTATTTTGTTGGTATTAGGTGTAAAATGTGCCGGAACTCAGTGGAGATACATTTAGGTGATGGAAGAGTAATTGTTGATAATATATGCATTACTTACAGGTATACATGTTAATTATATCTCGTTCAGTGATGGAAAACTGCTGTAGATATGCCCATGCCCACTAAGTACAGTCCCAACATTAAATCATAAAAATTCAAAAATTTTTCCACCACATTGAATAGATAGTTGCACACTCGTACTGTTCTATAATGTATTAAAATTAATGTAAGTAATGCACACAAACAAGTAATACACAATATTACGAGCAACAAAATTGTGAGCTCTGGTGTTTCCATTACACTCAAAATTAAAAATATGCAACTCCATGACTAATCTTGTCATCGTCACTGTAATGGACATACACACGTTCTGTGCAAGCCAGCACTCGTATCACAAGTGTTAATTAATGTTGTCAATGTAGGCCAACTGCACACTTATATATTTATCTGTACCTCAGAGGCATAAGACACTATGTCACAAAAATCATATTTTTCAGGAGAGCAGTTTGAAGTGTGCGATTCACTAGTGAATTCTGCTATTTCACCCAGAAATGTGGGATTCGGACAAAACACAGACTTTGTGTTGTACGTCACTAGGAAGTACTTAAATCTGAAGTAATGTTTATGGTATAAAGTGCATTTTGAGAAAAAGTGGACATAGTGTCTTATGCCTCCGAGGCACAGATATAGACCTGTAAAAAATTTTTTGAGGTAATTTTTATGTTATGTAAGTAAACATGTTAATTTTATTCCGTACAATGGTAGGGTGTCTACCGGTCACGGAAGTCACGGAATTTAAACGAGGTCACGGAAGTCACAAAAGTCAGTCAGATTTTGTAAGTGGGCAGCTGAGCGCCGTGCAGGAACCAGCAGTTTATTTGCACATGTTTAAATTGTGCTCATTTATTTGTAGCTTCGAAAAACGAGCACGTACTTTTCTAGGAATTCTCTGAAGGTTCAACCTTTGTGCTGTACTGTGTTCGGTACTTGTGGCCTTTTGACGATGGCACGCCCAGATATTGTATATCATACATGCTGCAAGAGCTGAGTTAAAGTAAAAACTGTGCCGTCAACGAGTTCAAACTTAGTCACTTATGCCGTTCTTACCCATTGCCAGTTGTGTTTACTTTCCAGACCCTCGCCCTGCTGATATATAGTGCTGATAATGCATCCCCCTCTTTTTTTGTCATGCCTTCACTTCGCTTTGTAGTGACACGTCACATACACACTCCGCCACGGCGCAATATTCTAAGTAGACAAGGGCAAAAGTGCGTCAATCACCTGCATCATGAAGAAATTCCATGAATCCGATGATCTGAACACAACGTCGGCACCAGAAATCCTACAGTCTGGAGTAGATTGCAACACGAGAAGTTACTCACTAAACCAGAAAAATTAAATAAACTAAAAACTTTCAAAACTCGAAAAATAGCTTACAATACATGTGGTTATTTGTCATTTTCAGTGGTTGGGTGTGCGTAGAGGCGGGGTAGGAAAAATCATGTTTTGCACACGTTGATATACATTATCTTTAC
This sequence comes from Medauroidea extradentata, assembly GCA_003012365.1. Classification (NCBI taxonomy): domain Eukaryota; kingdom Metazoa; phylum Arthropoda; class Insecta; order Phasmatodea; family Phasmatidae; genus Medauroidea; species Medauroidea extradentata. The sequence continues at coordinate 9,243 of PNEQ01122339.1, forward strand.
CTTTGTTAGTATACACGTGAAAGTGAACTGATAATGGCTACAATAAGTGGAGGGTTACAAGTTGGATGTCTGCTAGGCATTTTTTCGCTAAGGGGGTGAGGATATTGACAGTTTCCGTAAAAGGCATTGGAAGTTGTTTTCCATGCTGAGAAAGTATAATGTGGGTGGGGAGAAGGGGAGGGGGTGTCATGCCAGCGGCAAGACAAGCATGTAACTCTAGCTGTCACTGCCTTGTTATCGACGAAGAGTTGCCTTGTAAAGATGTTGTAATGAGGTTAGCCAAACGGTGTAATGTAGTAGTGCTCATAAGCCGAACGTTGCTACCCGACATGCGCCGGTTTTTTTTAACAGCTTTTTTTAAAAAAAAAATTTTTTTTTACCAATTCACGAGAGTATATTTGTAATATCGCTGTCTCATTGTTGAACAGAGCAGCATGCAATATCAAGATGTAAGAGTTAAAAAAAGAAACTGCTGGAACAAAAAAAGGAAGAACTGTTCAAAATTGAGAGAGAGAGCTGAAAAACTAAGAAAATATATTATAATCATTGTTTTTATAGTTATTATAAATAGTTAAATTTTACAACTGTGATAACGTTTTATGTGATTACTAGGCATAAATACATAGGTCAGAAGAACTTTTTTTATGTCCCCATAGGTCACTGAAAATGTCACTGAATTTTGTTGGATGGGTTGGGTAGACACCCAGAATGAATCCCACACTTCATTCAAACAATTTTCATCCTTAAACGTTTTCTCCCAATATATTAGATGGTACAGCATTGGTAGTTAATTTCCACATTTGCAGTTTTCGTATTTCAGGAGTACTATCGAAGAATACAGAAACACTCTTGTTTCTTAAGTAGGCGTGGAACATAAACCAGTGCTTAAAGCGTTAGTTAAAAATTTCACGTTACTCAAAGCAGGGTTATTACGGTTCTGGAAAGTCCTGGAACTTTGATCATGTCCTTAAAAGACCTTGAAAATTCATTGATTTAATCCAGTCCTTGAAAATTCCTTGAATTTTTGGGTTTACTTACCTAATATTCTAGCTATTTTTCTGACATTAAAATCCTTTCTCTGTAGTAGGAAACCATATTTTGTTCACACATTATTTCTGTAATATAATTTACTTGATGATAACAGACGTTTTGCAGTGTCTTTGAAATTGATACAATGTCTAGTCGTACCACAGCACATGAGGTTATAATTAGTGTTTTTTCTTTAATGTGATCGCTACAAGCAGTAATCTGCATATGCTAGAGTTTAATTGGAAGAGAAGAGGTGCACAAAAGGAAACTAAAGAGCTTTGAAAAGGAAAAGTGGCCCATATGAAATGCAGTATTTACGAGAGTATTAAAAAATAAATTACATGTTAGGTGTGAGACAAGCTAGTGTGCAGTGCATGCTGCAAAGTGGAATGTCTCCCACGTTTTTAAAGTTGAAGTTGCCCGACCACTTCCAAAGCGGTATTTTGTACTAACGATGTCGCTCTGTACATTGCGCAGTTAGTGACCGACGATGTTTCACTTTGCGTACTTATTTTTTATTTATTCAGTTACAGTATGTAATTCGTGGTAATTTTAATACTCTAATGTGTGCTAATACTTAAGCAGGAGCATGGCATCGGCCATACTTGTTTACATTAGAACGGGCAACAATCTGAATTTCTTCAAAATTAAATGTCCTCTTTAAAAAATACTTACAGTATTTTGTGATTCAGTGTAATTTATTTTCATGAATTTTTAAAATAATTATGAATGAGTTTCTTTAAATGTAAAGGTGTTAATTTTAAATGAAATTGAAAATTTTTGGTTCATTTACCATTGGTGAACTTCAGTTGTACAGGGGAGGGGGGGAAGAAATAGTAATAGAAATACATTGCAAATAAAACCTTGAACATTTTAATGAAAATTTGGCGTATTGATTGTAATTTACTGCAGTCCTTGAAATATTAGTAGACAATTCCTTGAAAAGTCCTTGAATTTTAATTGTATGTTGCTGTAAGAACCCTGTAAAAGCTAGTATACAAAATTCAAGAAAAAAACAATCCTGGAAAATAAATTTTGACAACTTCCTGAGCAAATTTTTTCCAGAGTGACGTATTTCTGAAGAACAGTCTTTAACACCACAATTTCAAACCTTTAATTGCAGCGGAAGAAATGACTCAACCTAACAGTCATTTCGGGAAAACGTTTGTTTATAGTTTGTTCATCAAGTTGGCAATGAACGTAATCTAGATATTGTTATTTTGTAATTTTCCAAAATTTATTTCTAAAAATCCTATAAAGTTCAATTGATGCTTTAAGCATTTGTTTATGTACCACCCCACCTTAAACAGTATTTACTTCTTTTTCCTGTCCATTACTTTAGCAGACATTTTAATGTTAAGTCAATTTATTTCCTGCTGAAACTAAATTGGTTTGAACATTTTTGACTTCACTTACGTTACAAACTCATGACACTATAACGTAACACAAAATGTGTTACAAGCACGGCAGTAGAAGAACAGGTCTGGACACTCGCCTGGATATTTGACCCCCTTGTTGTTTGGCTGTAGTTCACCAAGTTACCGAGAATATTGTATTGTGTTTTATTGGCGCTGCCGTTACGGCAGTCAGACTAAAACTCCACCCACTTCCTTTCCACTATGATAAACAATTTATCAAAACATATCTTTTATCAATTTATGAAATACTTTCTTCGTTCACAAATTTAAGAAAAGGCTCCAGCAATCTTTATTTACTTTATAAATTTAACAATGGAAAAAAGTGGAAAGAGTTTGAATCCGACCGCCCGAAAAACAGCGCCAAAAAGTACGACATTCTCGGTAACTTGACGAACTACAGCCAAACAACAAGGGGGTCAAGCAAAATACATTGGTAGATAGGCGAGTGTCCAGACCTGTTCTTCTACAACCGTGGTTACAAGTGTATCTTGTTTCCCATACTGTAAACTGATACAGAAAAGTGTGGACACACGTGATGCTGGCCTCAGTCTGACAGCTGACTGGTGCTGCAATAAATGGAGTGATATCACAGCACACATTATTTTATTTACATCACACTGTTGCTTCAGATTGCTGCAACTTGTTTCTACCAAATTTGTGGTGGCAATCATATCGTAATAATTTTAGCTTTCGTATGTACAGCCAAAACCAAGAAATAAAATTTTATGCTGTGTGTCCCTTTAAACCTAACTTAAAATACAGTATATGATTTTATAAAAACAATACAAATTACATAATTTACTGTAAAAGGTGAAAATTGGAAGACGAGGCAAAACTATAATAAGAAATTTGGTCAGAAATACATAACAACATACATAATTAAAATAAATAAATTTGTAATGATCTAGTGAACTAAGTTAGGTAAATTAGGCTATTTTATATATTTCCGTTGTTAATAGAACAGTAGCAATATCTGTATAAAGGTTAAGTCAAACCCTTGATTGTACTAGATATTTGAAAATGTATTTTAAATAAATGAGACTATTGGTTTCCATGAGCTCATCTGTTTGGTGGAGGTGTACTTGATATTTAAATGATGTCTTGATAAAGTGAATTGACAGTGTTATTTAATATCCAGGAATCAAGAGACAGATATTTATAAATAATAATTATATGTTGTTTTATACCACCTGTTATAGGTTTCCCATAAATTATATTATAGGTGATTCGGGATAAAGTGAGCACTCAAAAAACCGTGATTAATTTTTATTTTCCACGAGTTTATATCATTACGCTACATGTAAATATAAACATTGCCATGTGCTTTTATTTACATGGGCTTGTGCAATGTTGACATTTACATTACACTGCTGCGATAAATGGTGTCTATAATATCTACTCATTAAATGCACGGGCGTTGTGTATATGCTATACTCGATAGTAATCTTAGTTATAAAATGTTTTACAACAATGTATTCTTTGCATCTACTCTAATTGGTTACGACACACACTGTTGCCGTTACTTATCTCGAAAGTGCGTGCGTAGTATATTAATTTGTAATTCAAAACCGCCAATATAAACACATGACACACGCAATTCAAGAATTCAAGTTCCGTTCAGCATACTGCCATGAACGACGACAACGAAATTCACAACAACAATAAATAACGTATTTTCTTAATATGTGAGACAGGAAAAAAAGGCTATTTCTCATTCTATATGCTCAGACTGGCGATCATAAAACGTAGAAAATTACAGATTACTAATGACTTCACATCATTTTGCAATGATATTCATAAACAGTTACTTCTAATACTTTTGAATGTGTTCATGAAAAACCAATATTTATTATACAACGGACAAACACACTCATGACTCAACTCGCTTTCAAGCGAGCAGCGAAATGGCGAACACCTAACTCTGGTGTCACCTGTTAGTGGAATTTTGAACTACTTCTGTGGCGTGAGTGTTAGGGGAAATGTGTCACCGACAGTTTTGAATTCAGCTGCAGTTTCATCACTTTGTGTTGGCGCTAAATCAAGTCAATTTACACTGTCAGTAGGTATGTCAATAAGATCATAAATAAATATTTTAAAGTGTATGGTATACAGAGAGGTCAATTGCATTTAATGTTCTTTCATTAATGTTGTATTCAAATAAGAAAATTCACCGAACTACATGCAATGATTCGGTACCAACCATACAAACAATAATGTAACTATTGTTAATGTCGATTAATATGCAGTAACTGCTAGTGATTTTTTTCAAAGGTTAAATCTTTAGTGTTCACTTTATTCTGAATTACCTGTATACGAGAACACCCAGAATTCCATCTGTTAAGAAAATTTATTGTTAAACAAAGTTCTGTAATGCAAACCAAGTTATCTACGCACTGGAGGAATTATTGCCCAACCTTCCTTGTTGTCTAGAAACGTGTGCAAATAAAATAATGATTCTGCCATTTTTAAATTTTACCTATTGAATCCTGGATGGTTTACCTTTACATTATTGCAAACAACAAATTAATGTAACCACCTAAGTTAGCATGTTATAATTTTACTCTGTTATTTCCTCTAGGCCGGATACATCACAAAAGTTCAAGTGTTCCGTACAGCAGAAGAAAAAAATCCAATGAAAAGAAAGTCCCACCTTCTGGAAGAAGTTCCACGAAAAAATTTGAAGACTTGGCTGATCACAAAAAAGGGTTGTTGGAGCTTCAAACAACCTTACTTAGACAGGGTATAGCTCAACAGAAAGAGAAACATGAACAGGAAATGGCATTGCTTAAACTAAAAATAGCTATTGCAAAAAAGAAACTTGCAGCACTTCCATAATTTTAATTTATATTTTCTGTAGTCAGAATTTTCTTCAATCAAAGGGAATGATTTCAAAAATACAGACTCTTTTGTTAATGTTTAATTTTCTTTTAGTTTAACACACGTTTGTAATGATAAGCTCATATACTTGTCATCATGGCCAACTGTTGTATTTATACATTTTTATCATTCGTGTTTTTATTTCTTTGTGTCAAGTTTTAAGTAACATTGAAAGGGGTGTAACCATAGAAATTTTTTTTAGATGTGTTACATTATTTGAATTATTTTGGAAAATAAAAGGTAAAGATATTTTTAATACATAATTAAGACATGTTTTGAAGATTAAAGTGTCCCTATAACAGTAAGAAGTGCATAATTTACACTTATGTAAAATATTATTAAAAAAAATTTTTTATTATAGGAGGGGGGAGAGGGATTAATATCCCAATATCCTACACTTCCCGGAAAGCTTCTGAACCTTGTCGAAATTAGTATAGAGAAGTGTTTTGGTGTGTGAACAAAGTGTTCAAGACAAAGCAACCTTGCCATAGCAAAGTTCAAATGTGAAATGAATGGAACTTGCGATTGTCATCAGTTGTCGCGGTCACTGCCGTTAACATATGTTCAAAATATATAATTGATTCCAATAAGTGAACAGTGTTGACCATGCAATGAGTTTAGTAGTAATTTTGTAGCTAACAAATGAATGCTATATGCCTCCGTGTCACACACATATTGCATTAACATTAATGTTTATTCACTCAAAACCTATGCAAGTATGTTTCTTGCTTGGTACACTTTCGTTTCTTATTATTACCTTAGGTGTGTGATCAGCGACATGACTGTATTAATTACAGTAATGCTAAATAATAAATTTTATGAAAACTCCGAATACTGATGTAAATACCATGATCATGGTAAGGAACACTCAGTAACATGTGTTGCCACCAGCCACCACAGCCTACAAATGGCATTAGAAATTTATAGCTTCCCTTGTTTATGCACATTGGTTCAAATGAAAAAAAATTATTTTGAATTAAATATAGAGCCACTTTGTGTGAGTACATTAATAATTAATTTGAAAAAAATTTCTTAGTTTCTTTTTTTTTATACTTAAACAAATGTAGCTTTACATTTTATTCTCATTTAATTATTTAAGTTTATGTCTGGCAGTGTTTTAAATGCCACAACATTAGGACACTTTAATTTGATAAGCACTATAAAAAAGTAGGAATCATCCCCATTTCTTCAAATTTATAATTATTTTTGTACAGAAAGAAAAAGCAGTTTGTACCGCCCTTAAATTAATTTCATCAGAACTTGCAAACATATCAACATATTTCATCCCCCTCCTCAAATGATAGAATGGTGCAGAAATGTTGGATGATTAGGAAAATAGTTGAACACCATTAGTTAAAAGCAACAGTATTTTTACAGTACCGCACAGTACACCTCTTTGTATACATTTCTTCTTGGTTATTTAAATTATGGTACCTATTTCTGTATGTGTCCTTATTGCCATTTATTTTAGATATAAAAAGATTAATTTTGGAAATATTGATACCTTCCTGGCATGAATATTTAATTGGATATTATCTTGAATAATTTCAGTACTTTGATCATGAAAAAGTGCTCGATTAATGGAATAATAGAGTTCATGTGAAATATTTTTTTACATATAGGGTACGTAGTTGGTCAGTACTAGTATTTCTATAGCAACACTTAATATATTATCTTTGTTGTGTTCCACACTTGTTAAACTGTGAGCTCAACAGATCAATAAAGCCAAGTATAGTGTTATTGGATTTATATTATTGGTTTTACAGTATATTGTAAAAATTTTACCACAAAACTCATAACAGAGTCAAGTTTGTACATACATTGTTATTTTGGTCAGTTTTGTTATAAAAATATACCAACATGCATTTGACTGCAATTAACGACAATAGAAAATGTACAATTGACATACAGATACATATTTATAAAAGCCAAAGTATTGTAATCGGTCAGAGAAAATAGTTTAGTTTCTGCCACTTTTCCCGTTATTGACTGTTCACTTGACCTATACCCCTTCTTTATTGTATGAGATAGTACAATAAGAGCTCAGCAGAGGGTGCGTTTCACTCGACTTTGCTGACACTTGCCATTCACTTCCATTGCAACAGGCATTTTAAAATGTTGCCAGTAAAGTAATGACGTGTTTATACAGTAATTTGTATAGGACAGTATAAGTTGCATGAATTAGTCAATCTACACACACAGAACACTTTTTTGGTGTAGCATTCGTTCAAATAACAAAGTGAATAGAATCAAATGTATTTTATATAACCAATGAGTATATTATTAAGATGGACCTGAAATTAAGAGTCTTGGGCCCTCCAAAACTGTCACGAACGTAAAGAAATACACTCTCAATTATGGTAAATAATAATAACTTTACGCAAATGCCATTAGGTAGTCAGATCGGGATAGTGAAAACCCATTTTATTTGGTTTTGTATGTTCTTTTTGTTCAGAGGCAGCTTGAATGTATATATTTGAAATATAACAAAGGACAGCTAAAAAAATTAATAAATATGTATGTTTAAAGATGCACTTGTATTAGTTTGGTTTTCAATTACTAATTACAAATATGATTATATATCATGTTAAAAATGCATAAAATGTATGGTGTATTGCAGCCTACACAGTTCTAGAAACAATTATTCCGTACTTCTTTTATGTATCTTACATACTGGTTAAATGGACTGGCAGTTTGATAATAGTATTATTGTTCACAAAACAAACTACATCCTTAAAAATATAATTCCTGCTGGCTGCATCAATGTTTAGCTTCAAGAATTGTTTAAATAGCCTCATTTAGCACCTAAGCATCCAACATTTTCTGGCCTCCCTTATTATTAAAAGGGACCTGTGCTTCATACACACCTCCCACACCATTAACCATGACTTCATGCCCTCCTTAAGAATTCTTTCTAGAGCCACCACTGGCTTCCAATAGGACTCACAGAAATTTGTTAACAATAAAAATTCACAAATTACTTAAAAAATCTTTATTCACCAACATAAAACAAATTAACTTTGACAAACATAATACTGCATAAGATATGTTAACAACAAAAGACACCTTTCTCCATACTTCCTGTCATGTATAAAATATGTATACGCTCAAATTTTACAGCAGTTCTAACTGAGAAGTAATGAATACTTAAGTAACTGGTAACTAAACACAAATCAGACAAACAGTAATGACGAGAACTGTCACAAACAAATATTTAACAGTACAGCTCAGCTCAATTTCATGATACGTTAACATATACTTCTCTATGTCCTTTGAGTTACAAAATTTAAATTTCTGGAATAAAGTTTGATATTTAATAGGCTATAGATGATAGAGAATATTATATTGACTAGCACCAAGTACAAACAAATTGACCTCAAACAAACTTAACGTAGAATTTTATGCACAAATGTAAATATTCTGTTACTGACCATAGCTAACTTTTCTGAAACAGAACATTGCCATAAAAGGATGGAAAAAAATTATACAAATTTTGAATTACTTATGCATGCTACTAGATTTTAAAAAAATGTAATGCTGTGTTATTCCTAACAATGCTACATTCACTACTAATTTTTGCACTGACAACTTTGAAATAAAAATTTTTGCTTAGAATCAGGTGCTAATAAATTAGAATTACAGTAATTGTATGTGTCACAACAAAGACTACTTAAAGTGCAACTGCAAATAACAATTCGTAACCACCCTCTTAGTGCTCCAACTACATATTTATATTTCTGTTTGACAATGAAAATTTAATTGAACTATAAATTCAAATCACCTGCTGTAGAGCTTGCATGTATATAATCAAAATATGTATGGACTAACAACTGCACTGTAATGTCATGAAGACAGTGCCGTGGATATGTTCATTTTTCCCACTGCAAAACAGCCTCTTAAGAGGCAGTATCAGTGTTTCAGGCGCATGTATGTAACCCGCATTAACTTAACATAATTCAAGGCTAATTTTAGGTCAGCTATAGCAATAAGAGTATTACACATATCAACGTTATCTTTGCGATATATCAGAGACACAGTCATTCTTACTTTTGCTGCGTTTGCCGAAGTCAAGTATAACAAACGGTTACATTATGAACGTAATGATACGGAAAAAAAGTTTTGTAAAATTCGTAGCAACCATTCTTTATACTTAACTTTGGCAAACGCAGTGAAAATAAGGATGACTCAGTCTCTTATAAAACGCGAAGATAATGTTGATATGTGTAATACTCTTAATGCTACAGCGAACCTAAAATTAGCCTTGATTTATATGGGGTTAATGCAGGTTGCATACATGCGCCTGAAACCACTGATACGGCCTCTGGCCTCTTAAATCATTAAAGTATTGAAAGTATAAATATGTATGACTGTAAAGTAGATGTTAAATTGTTTTAGTTCTACAGAACTAGGTGATACCACATTCCCTTGACGAAACCTTTTTGATAATTTAATGACAAATGAAACAGTATTGTTACAAATTGTTTACGATGTGAACAATTAATAACATTAAAAATACTGTATATTTCTGACCACACAATCATCACTACAATTAGTATGTATCCAAACCATGAATGCTGATATAATTATTATTGCTTAATGTGTGTGAAAGTACTGGAAACACCTCATGTAGAATAAATGATCAAATTGGTGTCCGACTTCCAGAAAAATAGTAGAGAAAGAGAGAGAGAAAGTGTGAGAGAGAGTGGAGAGAGTGAGTGTGTGAGGGAGAGTGTGTGAGAGAGAGTGTGTGTGAGAGAGTGTGTGTGAGAGAGTGTGTGTGTGTGTGTGAGTGTAGATAGACGTACACACACAGATTCATCCAATTGACACAAGTAATATCGTAAGTAAGCTGTTACTGCATTTAACATTATATCTTGGATGGCTAAATTATTAAAGTTCAAAATTCAGTGTCTTTTAGAATTTCAATGGATTATAAAATGAACTTGGCAACTAAAAACTTAGTTTGGTAAGTAACCAAGATATGTTTGTATGGGTTCATATTAAAACTGTTTTTGTAATTTTATCAGAAAACAACACAAATAATATAATTAACATTTCATTTCTGGTCATTGTGCTGTCAACTTATCACTTAGGTAGCTGATATTGCATCTAACTGCGAATTTTTTTGTTACCTACGTAGGTAGTGGCCTACATTATCTTAACTAAACCTTTCATACTACACATAATTGCAACAGATATATATAACACATTTTTACAATAAATAATGAAATATATATTTGTCACTACTAAGGTGATGTCATATACGAGCACCTGTTCTGTAAAATCTTTGCTTTAAATCATTAATCATGCTTAGAGATGAGAAAAAGGAGTGTAATGATTTTTACGTGGTTTTAACTGTGAAAAATTGATAGTTACGTGAGTTTATTCAAAAAAACTTAAACACTGATTTTTATAATAGAGAAATACAAAAGTATACATAATCATAAAAGCAATTTTGCAATATAATTAAAAATTTTAACATGTAAACACAGCTACAACCACCAAAAATTAGCCCAGCATCAGATAATTTTTGTCGTTGACACGGGTTCCACCAAATAAAATGAGTATCATAAACCAGGGAACGAAGCGTGAAACCGGCACGTAGATACCATTACGACGTCAAGGGAAGGTTCGATCAGCGATGGAGGGTATGTTCACTCTGGCTGAGGTAATGGCAACAAAAATTCCAGAAATCGAGGACGAAGAAGGAAAGACTGTAGTAATAAGTTACGTTGGTATTAGAGAGCGAGGAGTGACTTACCTTGTCGAAGCCCTCACAGGTCGTGACATACCAGTCCTATGATACGTCAGGAATCTTACGGAAGACAGGATTACAGAAATGAATTACCGGGAAGAGAACAGAGACACACTTCCAGCTCGCCACTTACAGGAAAGACCAATGGTTATTTTGAACGTCAGAAACCTTTAAACCCAAATGCGCCTGAACGAACCACGGACGACGAGCGGGGAAGACTGATTAGTTCCTCTTCGTCCGGTAAACGAGCATTAAACTAGAAACGGCTGGCGATAAACACCTCCTTTCGCCAGTCACCAATTTATTTACACCTCAGGGGGTATGCACAGGTGAAGTAGTGTGCAAAATTAAAAATGAACAAAACCACATCAAAATTTAGTTTGGCACTGAGAATGTAAATAGTTTACATGAAATGGCCGCCGTGCATGAGCAGCGACCAAAGAGAAATGGAAACAATTTACTTACACTAAATACTATTTTCTTAAATGAAAATGAAAGAGAATTTTTGTTAAAAGAGTTGGACTATATAGAGGAACATAAATACGAAGTTTTTTGCCCAGAAATGAATTTGTACATCTACGGCCAACTTGTGCCCACATTACTAGATAGTGGGGCAGAAGTCTCGTGCTTGTCGGAGGAAGTGTTAGTAAATTAATTAATGCATGCATAAACCTACCTATCATGCCGGTACTACAAATTTGAATCCTCGGCGCTATTTCACAATCTAGTCCAATTGTTACAAGACAAACTTTATTGAAGGTTAAATGGATAAGTGACACGAAAGTAGTAATGAACCACACTGTGCATACTTTCACCAATTTTACTCCTTATGAGGTGTTAGTTAACAAGCGCTTGGAAGTGTTTGACACACTAGTGATACCAAGGCTGGACGAAATCAAACCAGATGAGGGTGAGAAGATCAAGGAAGAAATCATAAGATTAGTGAAGGGTAGACTTGTGACGACGGCTAAGAGGCGGGCCAAGTATATGAAGAAGTCAAAGATAGACAATTTCAACATTGGAGATTTAGTACTACTAAAGACCAATCCCATATCTCAATTCTGGGAGAACGTGACAAAAATTATTTTTGATCTATTCGGGAGCGTATAAGATTAGCAGAATTATTCGTAATAATTGTTACGAACTAAAGATGCTGGGTACACACAAAGTAAAAGGCAGGTTCAACTTGACTCAGTTATGTCGATATGTCTCAATTAGTGAGTAATCACTGTAAAGACTTACTGTACGTTAGGAATAATTTGCTGAGGACGATATTCTGTTAAAGGTGACGTCCAAATGATGGGGTTGGAGTTTGTTATATATTGTGATGCGAGTTATTGTATTGTACTAAGGTGTATGGGTGATACTGTTTTCCTGGAGCCAGAATTGCCTGGAATTATTTTACCCCGATGTGGTTTCGAGATGTTTGTCACACCACTGTTGATTATCGTACATCACGAGTAGTACGTATTTGTGTTAATTTGAGTCACCATTCAATATTTGAATAAATATATCGGCATCATTGCTGGCGTAAAATTAAAACAGTGAGTACAGCCAACAAAGTAAACAGCTTTGAAACGAGGAAGATTGAACCTTACTGCTACTTGGAAAATGTGAACGTCTATACACAGGTCTACGATGACATGTACTGGTCATAGAGCATAGAGAGTAGATCAAATGGAACAAAAAAAAAAATTGAATATGAAACTTACTCTACGGGTTTCACTTTTTAGCAATTGAAGTAATAAACTATAACTCTAATATCGCTTCATACTTCACTATCCAAGTTACTAATATCTTTGTCGTCAGTTGATAGATTTTGCTAGGAATAATATTGTTAGATCTCGTTACAAGGAAGAACACAATTTCTGCATCCTGCAGATTTTAGTTTCCCTTTAATATACACTAACACATAACTTGTTGATTCTGCAAATCTACGAGATAGTGAATGTGCAGTGGGATGGCAAGTAGCACCGTTTACGCCAGCTTATAATTTAGCGTATGTGTGTTACTCCCTACAAGGGAGAATAGGAATGAAACCATTACTGCAGGAAATGCTTGCAAAGAAGAAACGTCAGGCCGCGTTGTGAACTATTAATACAAACATGACAGAAATCAGAACGAGTAAGCCTACTGTTTAATGAGTGTGTCTGCAGGACCTACCCCATGTGTCAGGCTTTGTGTCAGAAACTGGCGACTATCGCCGAGGGTGCCGTTTCCACCGGAAGATGTGACTGCATGTTCCAGAGAGTGAAGAGCAGCGGTGTGGTCAATAAAATGACGGGGTGGATGGAGAAGAAGACTGTCGCTCCAGAGAGTGGCGTTTCAAGGCCTGCCTCACCAGTGAGAAAGATAAGGACTCCAACAAATATTTAGAGAAATTCAAAATAAGAACTCTAATTGAACTTTCAGAAGAAAGACAATTTATTAGTGGATATATGTTCACTTTTTTGTTTCTATATCTGATGTTCCTGTTGTTTGGAGTGTTAAAATTATTTAATCTTATTATATGTTATAATAGCTAAAGCCATATGTATAATTTGATTTAAATTTATTTCTGTGAAATGTGTTATGTTGGCTAACATTTTAACTTCATCTGATTGCTGGAGTTTCTTTAATATATCGAAATATCTCGACACGTTACAGATTTTAAATACTATGATACGAGGTGAAGAATTTCAACATCTAAGGTTAATTTGTCTGTGGATAAAAAATTGTGTGTTTTAATGTTAAGAAAAAAACAATTGTTGTTGCAGTGTTGTAGTAAACATGGACTACATGTTCTTATTCTTTAGTTTCCTTTATGTATTGATATGTTTCTGCTAGAGGTAGAACACAACCTGAGATACTGAAGCTAGCCATGAATAAATATACCTCTGTCAATTTAGACCAGAAAATAATGAAACATGTACAACTTTGGATGGATTTCATTCACTCCTTTATAATCAAAAGCTTATACTAATCAAGTTAAATACATACAACTTAATTGTTATTTTGGACTTTATAACTTTTAAAAGGAATTTTTTGGGAATTATTGTTTGAAACATTTTATTACTATTTTCAAGGGCTGCATTACAAATTAACTTGTCATAAATTAATGTCTTTATTTGTGTATAAATCATGGCTTTGTTCCTGTCATTATTTCTGTGTGAGGGGAAGTTGTATGTTTAATAATTCCTTGTGGTCCTCTCACTATAGATAAAGATCACCCAAATAATAAAAAATGTGCATGGCTCTGAATTTATTACAGATGCATGTGGGTATACTAGTACTGTCAAATCAATGCATACAATCCTTGGGTCATACATCTGCCACATGCTTCAGAAGATACATACCTGGAGACTGAAGTCTTATATGGGTGCAGTCAATTGCACCAACTACTATAGGAAACTGTGCCAATCTGTAAAACTCTAGCTGAACATTCATTAGTTCCACGTCTGTTGATGGCAACTTGATGTATGTTTGTCTCAGTGAAGCAATTGCAGAGGTCACTTGTGTAATTACTTGGCTAGCTGTAGCCTTTCTGATGCCTGCAAAATCTCCCACACTAGACAGCATAGTTCCCAGGGCATAAAAACGTAATGTGAGTAGCAGCTTGTTACGTGGAGAGACTGCACAATTCTTATGAGGAACAGAACAATCATTGTTACAAAAATGTTTTTATTTTAAGTTGCAAAGATATTAGCCGGAAAGTAGACCCTTTTAGCGTGTTAAAAATTAATTTATTTTGAGAAATTTCTCTGTAAAATAATATTGCAGAGAATGTCTAAAATACATTGCAACCTAACATAAGTTTGAATGGTCTTGCTGTATGAGGATATTAAAAACAAATAAGAAATTTCAAGCACAGTATGCACTAAAAATAGTTGCACTTAACATAACTGTCAAATAAGTTATCACAGGTTCATATTTCTTGATAGTGACACATGATAAAAGCAGTCTGGCTGATAAGGCTCATCTAAGCCAGCAAAATGTGCAACCGCGCAACAATACCTACATTGTTTGTCCTTTATAATGATCAAGAAATACAAGCCTACAAATACTTCAATTATCTGTCTACTTATTTAACTTGTTAACTTAGCATCCCAAGCCTTTTTACATACATAAGTGCATAGCTGTCAACGATTTTGAATATTTTTGCTCTATTACTGAAACCAACCATATCCTAAACTAACCAGAAATGAACAACTTTAGCATGCCACAATTTCAGCACTAGAACAATGCAAATAATTGCATGCCATAACATATTTTCAAGAGTATCGAACTAAACAAATCTGTAGTTTTTGATTGGCATGCTTTGAAGTTTTATTTTCAGAAAAACCTTTTTGACAGACTTTTATCAAGCCCTTAGATTTGCTGAACTCTCTACTAGCAAGGTATGTAGGCTCACCTTACACAAGTCTATCTCCTCGACGAAAGATAACAAAATAAAAATAAACGTGAGAAGGAGACAGAGTTTTATGTTTACGAGGAAGAAGGATAGGAGTACAGATGGGAAGGGCAGGAGATAAAGGAAGCCTTATGATACAAGTACTTAGGCATAATGATGCAGCGAGACTCAGAGCGGAAAAGGCCGGTAGATAGTCATGTCTAAAGGGAGAAGGGCTCTAGGTATGCTGGGAAATGTATTGAAGGGTGTTAGTAGTGCAGTGAAAGAAAAGGCATACCTAGGCTATAACTTATTACAGTGGTACGGCTAATGTTGGCATATGCAGGAGCAGAATATGAACCATATGTGGAATTGGAGGTGTGGGTACTGGGGAAGGTGCAAAGACAGGCAGCAAGGTGGGTCAAGGCAAGTGCAGGCTGGTGAGGACGAAGGGGATTTCGGCCATCTGTGTGTGATACTAAAGGAACAGGAGTGAAACTCATTGTAGGAAAGGAGAAGAGTGGAAAGACTGGTCAGGATATACAAGGTGGTGATTAGAGATGGATGCTGGGGTAAGTTAGACTGCCTGTTAACTACAGCAGAATATAAAGAAGAGGGAATGACAGTGAGATCCAGGTATTAAGTTGAACCGCCATTCCCTCCACTCTCACCCTCTGCCAAGGGTGTCGCTTTAGTCGAGGGTCCGCGGTTCGTAATCAAAAGAATAAGACAGGTCTGAACCCCTTCCCGTGCCCCCATCCCAGTGGTGGATTTAAGCAATTATCTTAGGGGGGCGGGGGTATGCCTTAAGAAGTATGTATACGCACCCCAACAACCAAAAGCAGGGGGTCCGCGGGTCCTCCCCCGGAAAAATTTGAATTTGTAGGTGCAAAATGATACTATTTCAGGAGTTTCCAGGCCAAAAATTTGGATATACTGCTTTCAAAAAATGGTAATATTTTTTACGATAATATATGCTTTTGAAGGGAATATCTTTGTGCTGATATAAAAAAAATTCTGACGTGCCATGCGATCACCACCCCAATTAATAACAGTAATAGCCATCAGTTATAAGCAATTATTATAAATTACAGATATAATAATAAACATGTCATGCGACGATTCATTCTTCTTGTCATCGTGTCAGGATGCCGATATTCGCCATGTACATAATGTTATTTAGAAAAAAAAAATCAAATATTTATATACTTTGTCTTTGTGGAAACAGCAGGTGCAGGCGTCTGGGCCTTCTAGCCCCCATTAACGCCCATGTAACCCCCCTAACTGTGGATGCGAGGAGAGGAAAGCCAGCCTATTGTGTTTAAGATACAAATGTTAAACATTTACAATAATTATAATATGAGGAATTATATGAATTAAGAAAAAAAACGTGTAGGGTATTCGTTAAAGTGCAGCAGAATGAAGTTAAATAATTATGTAATAAATACAGCAATGACAGAAAGTTACTGATCTCGAGGGGCGGGGCCATCTTTCGGAAGCTGTCTCCTGTTTGGCCCAATTGAAACAAAGCCTGCAGGGCAAGCGACAGGTACGTTGGCGCCAAACAATAGCATGGTTAGGTTGTTGACAGATGTTTTCGAGCCGCGGAAGACGGCGTTGAGACGCAGATAACGGTGGCCCGGGGTGCCGTGGTAGGGCATCAGTTCAGGCGCCTCACACCTTTAGAGAGACGGTGTTGAATCAAGAGATCGACGGGCCACGGTGATGCTCTGCCGGGCGTTTTCAGTTTATGCGTGTCGGGATGCCTACGAGTTGCGGTTTTCGGGCCGGTTATTTAGAAGTATTGCAAAGCGTCGCAAGTTAGGGCAGTAGATCGCTGAAGATGCCATCGTAACCTTCGACGTAATTTAGCTACGTATTGCTGAGACTAGCGGGCGTATAATCATCAAGTTCGAAACCGACAAACCTTGCATAATAATGATCGTGCCACGGGAGGACAGTGAAAGCTTGCTATCTGGTTTGAACTGAACTTGCCGACTTCTTGTTACTCCACACACTTTACACCACAAAACTTTAGGTCGTCGCAAATTAAGAACATTTCAAGATTCTGCTTAGACGAATCTTCTTTTGTTGTGTTAGCTCTTGAAAAACATACTCTAATTTTAATCAATAACAAACTAAGTTGCAAAAAACATTTTTAATATAGAAACATAGAAGTTTTTATTACATAGGTACTACAGATACATTGCAATCTGTGATGCAGTTGTTAAAAACCACATTGGAAATTATAACCTATCAGACCTTACAAAAGATAGGCGCGACCTGGTAAATTTTGGAATAAATTTTGTTCTGCTAGTCGACGGATTTTCTCGGGGATCTTCCAGTTATTTCGCCCCCTTCATTCCGGTGCTGCGGCATACTCATATAATGTCACCCATCACGAGCACAAAATACCTAGTTGCTAAGTGCTAATCAAAATCTTTTCACTCATTCAAAAGCCCCATGTGTCGGGAACATACATAGAACAAAAACCAACAGCCTTATATTGAAACTAAACAATTTATACTGAAATTAGATGTCACGAGCGAATATCAATTCGCTCAAAATTATGAACACAAGAATAAAAAAAAATTGTTGTATTTTAAAAACATTTCTTAAAGTCCAATAAAAATCGTTTACTTTAGATTTCTTTAAATACAACGATTTTTTTGTTTTGTGTTTTCATAACTGTAAGCATACAGCCCGCGGCGTTACAGTTCTGTGTTCATTATTTAACTACAGCTATTCATTAAGGTTTCGCTGAGATATGTTACCGTAACGTAGGAATTTTGACTTTGATATGCAGTTATGGTAAAACTATACACGCTAAAATATTGTTCTTGAGAGAATAATATAGCCACTAGTAACATAATACTATAATACAAACTAATAAACTAGCGCTATTTCGTACAAATTAAATTTGAGATATTTTACACTAGAACGACCTTAAACTGATTTCACGGTATAAAGAACCTAATAAAAACGAACCTGTGTTACAGTATCAGCATCGCCGTCTCCTGTTACTTCATGTTTCTGCAGTTTACTTGTAATACGTAAACAGGTTATTTTCTCTATCTTCCTAGTTAGTATTCAACATTAAAACATAACGTAAAACACTTTATTATAAATATACACGAAACCATTACTCATTCATTGCACAATAGTGACTGATAGTGTGTAAAGACACTCTGCCCCTCCCTCCTTTTCTGCTCCCGGCTATGAGCCGTTATATATGACAGGGCCTTGCTCTGACCAGTCTCTCTTCTATCTGACACACTCTCCTTCCTGCTGAGAAAGGATCGAAAGTGACATCACACAAGAGAAAAAACAGGAACTATATCCTCCCTTCAGCACAGCACACAGTGCTTTTCAAACTAGAACGAACCTCGCTTACGTAAAACGGAGCTTGAGAGAGGAGAAAAAGTTGTTTAACAATATTGAATTTTGCAGTTATGATCACATAAAATGTATATATTATATGAGTGTTTGTATTAAGACATTTTTGTAAGTCCATTTGCTTGGCTGAATATTATTTACAAATATTTATTTGTATAAATGTAATGTATCTTCTATATATATTTTAAAAATTTATTACACTAAAAAAAACACAACAGGTTCTTAGGGGGCGGTCGCCCCCTTCGCCCCCCCCCCCTTAAATCCGCCTCTGCCCCATCCCTGGGTCAAAAAGAAAGAGAAACGTACGTGATTACTAAATAATCGTTACAACACATTTATTAACATAAACAATTGGTTTTCCAGAAGTACAAACGAATCGGCTCTGACGAACATATTTTCTGTACAGTGAATTTATATCTTCCTAACGAGAACAAATCATGAAGTCCCCATTTAACATAACACACGATTCGCAAAAGAAACTCCGGGCATATTAGCGTGCACGCGCCCCTTAAACATTTAACAAAATTCTTTCTAACAAATATGCAATAATCAAAAGGATATCCACCTTTAAGGTCAATACAAACGTACAAACAAGTTTTTAATTAGATTAAAATACGTTCGAACACTTTAAATGTGCATGTCCTTGAGCCTTTGAGTTCCAAACGTTTCTTGCCTAAAGCCGACCTGGCCGGCGTCAAATCTCCCACTTTAAGAGAAGTCCTCGCATGCCGCATCAGTAGCAATGTCGATAGTGATGCAAGTGTTAACAGGAATACACGCCATTCGCATACCGTTGTAGCTAATAGTTTCAACTTTTCAAATTAATAAATTAGAAAGACGCAGCTATGATTCTATTTTACAGTTTTGAACTGCAAACTTGAAAAAGCGACACAAATAAATGACAAAAAGGTCGAAAATAATAGATTTTCGTGTATTAAACCCGCTTAATTTTTTTGGTTTTTTAAGGTTTCTGCTTAAATGGAATCATAGATAGAAACTTTAATAAGCGAACCAACACATAAAAACATACTGTTATCGCTTTGAATTTTAAATGGCGCGTTTTTACGTAGAGCATTGCAACGGGGCAGTTGGTCTTGTTGGAAGGCTGTACAGAGGCGAGCTCTGTCCACGCTGGTTTCTCCCGCCCGGGGAGAGAGATGGCTGATGACGCACAAGTGTGGGGTGGGGATAGAGCGTATAGCCAGTTCAGCGGAGGGGAAAGGTAGGGTGGGTAGAGACACAGTTGAAGAAACGAGCAGGTAAGAATACACATCGCTCCAGCAGATTCGCGTCTATGTCCGCTGTTCCAGTAATGCAGATGAAAATTCTAAATAATATTAGGTTTTTCTTTTTTTTTTACATCAATCCTTTTTTAATTTTACAAAAGTATGCATGTAAATTAATATTTTTGTGTTCAAGCAAATAAATAAGTGAGAAACTATTGTGTTCATTACTCGGCTGACTAGCGCAAGAAAAAAAAAAAAACAATTCAGTACTGTCGACAGGTAAATAAAATATGTAAATATAATTACACTTGTGATAATTACATAGCTAATAAGATCTTAGCGAAGATGGGAGCTGCTTCATCGAGATTAGCTACCGCCTATCGTTCATTAAGATGCAACTCATTTTACTATATTTGAAACCAACTTTTGATAGGAGAACCGTTCAGATTCTAGATCAGTCATATAGATTCGGGTTTTCCCATCTTCCCGTGATATCACAACACGTAATATCCAGGATGACTGGAACGAATCTACCCCGACATATGAGTTGTTGATTTACTATTTTTAACCTCCCTGGTTGTCAGGGGCGCAACATCGTCTTGGCTCAGAGGGGGCCAACACAAAAAGAGAACACCCACCACTCCTAACATTGACATTGTAATAACTTCAAGTAGTGGAGGTTCATCCATACCCCACATAAAAGCGGGGGGTCCGGGGGTCCTCCCCCGGGAAAATTTGGATTTCAAGGTGCAAAGTGGTGCTATTTTAGCGTTTTTTA
>PNEQ01122340.1:0-30088 GCA_003012365.1 Medauroidea extradentata
GAGACGATTTTATGGTAGAATATTACAAATGAACTATTCCTTTTGGCGATAATAGTTTTAAAAATTCCATATATGTAGAAATATGCTACTTTAGACCAATTATTCAAAAATGTGTTTCAGCTGAATTTTGAGTGAAAATGTAGTTATGATATTATAATTTTTTACTAATTAACTAAGTCGTGTACGCAAAATGTGAAAATTTCGTAGGACGCGCCACGGTGCGTAGGACAGGTAATGAAATTTTGGTACAATTTACTGCAGTGATGTCGCGAAACGAGCGAGTAGAGTGACAAGTTGCGTCTGTCGTTAGCACAGTGTAGCGTTTTGCACAGGCCGGGTCTCTGCCTCGTGACGTCACGTGCTGACAGCCAATGGCGTGCGAGTAGTCGGAGCGGCACCCCCTGGCGCGCATCGACGATCGATACCACCCTTCCTTCCTCCAGGCAACGCGGCTGCTGGGACTACGTAGTACCAAAGTTGATCACCACCGCTTTTCCAGTACGCGGAGCGCTGTCGTCGCTCGCAGGAGAGGAGCGACGATAGTCCTCCCCCTGAAAGCGCCCAAAGGCGAGTGTGAGAAATTGTGAAGCGCGGTGACTAATATAGGGAGTCCACGCATTCTCGGCGTGTTCGTGGAAGGTATACGAAACACATCTGACCTTTCAAATTAAGATTATTAACATGGCGATCTTCGATACCACTGGAACAGCCTTAACAGTGAGTACAGTGGTGCACTTGGGGTGCTGTGCAGCACATGGTGAGCCATCACCACTTCGAACTAATAATGTTGTACATTGTCACTCTTTGAGAGATTGGATATGTGACTGAACTTTTATTGTGATTTGTAGTATTTGATTAATGGCTAATATTCTTGTGCCTTAATTCTCAAAGTTAATTAACTTTTCTGTGTCACAGTAGTAATTGTGTGCATTATTAAATCAATAACGTAATTCAACTCTTTTATTTCCAGTCATAAGACCTCTATTCCAAAGAGCTCAGAGAATTGCCCACATATAAAATTTTTGCTAAACTTGTAACACTACATTACAACTTTTGACCGAATACATCTAGTTAAAACACAACTCAGACAATTAAATTTCCACACTACGGGTAATGTACAGTCACGGACTCAATAAATGGACCAACTCGTGATGGTGGAAATTTGCATAGCCATCTTTAGTAGAAGGCCGCGGCCATAAATCTGGCAACTCTGCCAAGAAGGGTCATTTTAACACTTTCTTTAGCTCTCCAACGGCAATGGTTGTCCCTGATTCGTCGGCATGTAGACAAAATAACGAATCAGGGACAGCCAGAGTTAAAGAAGGTGTTAAATTGACCCTTCTTGGCAGTGTTGCCAGATTTATGGCCGCGGCCTTCTACTAAAGATGGCTATGAAATTTGTCTAAGTCCCGCTTCGGGTATGTTCGGCAGGCAGGCCTTCGCCACAGACTAGACAGTAATACAGACGCGAAATGACACGTCGGCTCGTTTGATACGGGCGAACTTAACCGCTTATTGGCTGCCCGAGGCTGTTGATACCAGCCCCGTGTATGTTTGGCTCATACATGTTACAGCAGGTTTTCTATAGGCCTGGCTGCCGGCTAGCAAGGTAGCCACATTACGCTGATTGGCGGTAGGCGTTTCCGCCATGTTGCTGGCCAGGGAAGCCATTTTGCTGGCGTGTGTGACTGAGTTCGCTGTCCTACCGGCTATTTAACTTCTGTATTCCTAAATATTCTGTGCCTTCGCGCAGGCAACTAATGAACGCGTGGCATCACACAACATCAAGCGAAGGCTATGGGGGGAAAAGGACACAAATCGCAACAAGATATTGCGGTTACAAATTCTTAGTTGCCCTTAAAGAGAATAACCGTGGATAACATTTAATGTTTATAAATAATGATACATTTATCAGGATTCGGTGAGTTATTAGTCTATACTATTACCTTGTAGTTAAATTTGTATTAATTCTACAAATGTTTACTTTCACATTCTAATAAAATTAAAACTTCCCCTCATCTATATTTTGCAACTAGTGCATGCATAAAGTAACTAAAGGTTTATAAGTCAGCTAAAATACTCGGCAGCAAGGATACTGAAATGTTTCGCGAGCAGAGGCGTAGGAACATTTCGGATTTTTTTTGGGAGGGGGGTGTATATCTTGGAACACTGAACCATTCTAATAAAGCGAAAAAGGGAGGGGGGTTATCCGGCGGTTCTCCCTCTGGAAAATTTGGGATTTCAAGGTGTAAAATGGTGCATTTTTCATGTTTAGATATGCTAAATATTAAACTTGTTTTAATAGTAATTTTTTCAGAGAAACGTTTTAGCGAAGTTTCACAAAGAGACAGTTAACAATCCAGGAGCCTAACCTAATTTATATAAAAAAACAAGAACACTACATATTGTGATTTAAGCAATCAGGCCATACATTAAATGTAACTAAATTATTATATATTGGAAACATACTTGCGGCATACAAATTGCTAAAACTGTATCGATGCTGTTTGCAATGTAAGCTTCGTGTAATAATCAAGAATCTCTGTCATAGGCTACTAATACATACAAATAAAAGTAGGGTAAATAGAATTGCTTACCAGAAATTCAATTAAAAGTGCATTTTAATTGTACTTACTACGTTCATCATGAAAATACTTTTATATTATTGATAAAACAGTGTGCTTTCTATCTTCAGGGAAATAGTGTAACAAGGTTGCCTTCGTTTAAATATATGTAAACATTTCATATTTATATGAAGGTTATTTAGCACATATTATTCAGTAGTACGGGATTACACGTGTAACGTGGGCTATTTGTTGTAATATGATAATCTTAAAATGTTTATTCTTAGCATGTTGTTCAGAGTACAAATATTTTCTTGAATTGTATAGTAAAAGCGATTCTACTACCTCGCATATGACTTCCTGGCCCTCCGCACCATGTAATCTCAGATACTAGAACTTCTGGCACAGATAGTATACAGACAACACTGATTTAAACAAAAATTACGGCATGCCCCTTCTGAATGGCGTATAAAGCTAAAGCTAGTCATCCACCTTTCTTCTGTGGAACTGTTAATCACGTGATGTACAGCCAATCAGAAGCCTCCCAAAATGTTAGCCGTCCATCAAAACCGTGGCAAACTTTAAATTTTGATGACGAAGAAAGAAAGCCTTATTTATAAAGTCATCTTTGAACAGCCTTAAAAGGCTGTTAAGTTTCATAAAAATCGTTTTAATTTAAATAACGGTGTTTTCTATGTAATTTAACTGTATTATACAACTTTCAGTATTTTCTATTCAGCCACTTATTAGAACGTTATTTCCTCTTTGTGAAGAGATTTTTTTGACCAGCAATAACATCTAGGTCTTAAACGTTGGTGAGGGATAACGTGATATGAATATGGAGCGGTGCTGGAATGTAGCGCGGGGGAGACGGAACATTCTCGAGAAAATCCGCCGACCAGCGGCATATTACGGCATGATTTTCACACCTGAAAGTCCGTGAACCGACCCCGCTGGGAATCGAACCCGGTTCACGTTGGTGGGGAAGCGAGATCTCTAGTCACTTCACTCACCGCGACCTCCTATATATAATACTGTCAGCAAAATAATATTGAACTAAGTTTTTTAATTTGCGTTACGATTTTATTGAGTTTCAGGCTGGCAAAATATTTTCTAGCTATTCACTTACATGTGCTTCGATAGTATAGTTTTCATAATGTTATACGAACGGTATATATTTTATGATTTATACATTTTTAAGATTATATATTACACTCCTACACATTCTTCTGCTGAATTATTAACTTTTTTGGTAGTCTTGACAAACCAACGAACGACACGTTACTATACCCCGTAAATTTCATAACTATATTACATAAAATTTTATGCTGACTACAAAAATGATTTAAAAATTTATAACCATTTCCGGATACATAAATATATTTTTTCTCTTTTTCTTTTGACGCAATGGCGTATCATACATGAAAAAAAACTTTTTAGTATTTTATTGTTAATTTTAGGTAATTTACTTTGACCCCACTTACATATTCTCTCTATATAAAATGAAGAGCCACACTCACACACTCATACACTCGTCAACGCAAAGTCCGAACCTCTGGACCTAGATATATGAAATTTGGAAGGGGCTTTCCCTTACACAGTAGACACCAACAAAAAATATATATTTTTTTTCTTTTTCAACTGTTCCAAGTACAAGCTAAAGCCAGTAATCTTCTGGTAACCTGAACGTGTGTTGAAATCCAGCAAAAAGTCAGGTTTCCCCGCGATAAACCATAATCTCTACATATTACCTTTTTTTATTTAAAAATTAAGGTAGTTAAAGCTGTAAAATATAATTTAAATACATTTCCGTTAACTTTTATACCTATTGTGATATCGAATTTATTGATGTTTCAAAATCAAGCCAACGAATATCCCTAAAAAGCAGTTTCAGGTTTTATTGAAATTCAACCTCTGAGGACTTTAAAAATTAAACGTGGTTTTGACTAAGGAGGGAGTTATCGCCAAATTTTAATTGTTTTAATAATGTGTGTTTTTGTACGAGACGTAGTTTGTTTTGTAGATATAGATTGTGGCTATTTTTGTAGTAATGAAAATGTTCTTGATTGCACAGTTTTTATATAGTGGGATGCAAATCACAAAGTTGTATAAAACGGTTTTATACAAGAAATGAAAATTAACAGACGTAAAGAAACAAATAAATTCGTACTGAAGAACAGTGTCACGGGCTACGTCAAGACATCTATAAAACCCGGTATTAACATTTCCCGTATTTAAAAGAATGGGAGAACTTGGGCAACTGTTTCATTTCAAAATCGGCAATTGTTTAAAGAAACAAAAATATCACTGCAGTTGTTTAATAAACATCTTGACGTAACTGGTGACACGGTTCTTCAGTGTGAAATGTTTTATTTCTCTAAGTTAGATGACATCTCTTGTATAAAACAGTTTTTACAAATTTGGGCTTGATCTGCCTCAACACAAAATCTATGAAATCTAAAAACTTTTCATTACTCTAAATATATTCACAATATGTGTCTATAAAGTAAATCATGTGTCGTAAAAATATAAAAATTATTTAAAATTTTAAATTCTGCAGGAAACCCCTACCTCACCCCCTTAATCGGCTGTATATGTTAGACGTGTGGAGATATCGAGATGATTTCTGAGTAAGAATGTAACTTACGTAAATACCTAATAAGTGATGAAATAATGTTTCAAAATTCCACAGTTTAAGTGGTGGAAAGTCAGATGTGTGTACACGTGTTAGGTCCTGTTTTTCACGAACTTTTAATTAATGTACTGGGTGAGCACGGTAATTAATACCCGATTGTTTTGTGTTGAAAAGGTTCAGAAATGTGTCTCTTAAAACAATAATCGCATTGTATAGGGCACTCTGTATGTATTGTAGTCCGGATTAATTACGTAACATAATTTTTAAAAATTACTAGTATACGCCTATATAAAGTTTTTCTCTTAGCAACAGAAAAAATCTCCCTTGGTCAGGAGTTAATTTGATAGCGACCTCTATGATTATATTTAGTTGTGATGATAACGGAATCGTCGAACTGGTGTAATTTCTCGTGTGAATCTACGAGTTGGTAGGTATTAGTTTTATTACTGGTACATACAAATGCGAGAGGAATCATTCTGAAAACATTGACATGGCTCGACATTTTTTGCTGTGATCTGTAGGTTTCCCGATAGTAATTTTATTTTCAGGACACAATAACAGCAAGGTTTAAGTTACAGTGACGGGAGAAAGAACTCGGGCGGTAGTATGTGTGGTTCGCCAAGATGCTTACATGTATTTACATGGTAGAGACCGACAAACAGTTCAGTAGAGGAGTAGATTCTCGGAACCAAAAGTATAATTTAATTTGTAGTTAGTATAAGGGATTTATACGTGATAATGTACAACAGGATGTTTCCCCAGCGGGCGAAATATCGTTTTGACAACACTTTACATAGCTCACGTACAGGTCTTCGCCTTCTATTACCTAAAGTGTGAATGTTAATTTTATATCCGTAATAAGTGTATATATATATATATATATATATATATATATATATATATATACACACACATATATATTTAAAACAGCGACTATAATCTGTGATAAAAAGTAATAAACTTATATATATATTTCGAGCTCTGAACCAAGGACTAAGTCATCGCGAGCGTACTATCTAATTTGTTATTTTATTTCGCCCGTGTAAAGGATTTACGGAATCGAAAAATAACTCACGGGAAATATTAATATTTTACGGAAATGCGGTTTGGTGTTAAAGTCGGCGGCATTTGTACTGACCGTCTGTGGTACGCACGACTTTCCCGTCAGCTTTATTCTAGTGGCGTCACAAACTAGCAGAACATTACTAATATGTTTAACTGACTTAAGGAACGATGCTTAAAGCATTAGGCAAAGCGAGGCTGGTATTTACATTGCAGGCATCTGACATTACACAACTCCCTATTACAGTAGGTACGGTAGTAAATAATTAATCTTAAATATAATAGTTAATGTATTAGATTCAAACTAAGGACTGTACGTTAACGCTTCACATACACCTGTAATAGTGTTCGTGTTCGGTTTTTATAATTGTGTAAAAATATTCCTACAGCAGCGAACATTCGTGCATAGCTGAAATTTTGCGAAAAAGTAGTACTTTTAATATAAATAATTTTGTGCGGACACTATTTAATAAAAAAATTGCGTTTAGTTACACAAGTATCGTAAGAATATACTATTAACAGCAGTACATATGCTTGTATCAGTCATACAGTATAATACCTACTTATTAATACTTTACCAGCTAAAAATGTAAGACTCGGACGTTTAGACAGGCTGTATATGCAATACAGTTTCGTTTAATTACGGTTGACATATAAGTATCGTATAATAACAACAACTCAAATAATATAAATGTAGGCCTCAAATGAAGGACTAGCCTTTTCATACTTAGAAAATTATTATCAACAGCCTACGGGCCATTATAGTTATACTTCCTTATATCTTCGTGGCTTTCAACATACTAAGAGGAATCAACGTGTTTTTCGCAAGTTTTGCAGAAAAATATATTTTAACTGATAATTTAGATATACCGAACCAAGTACCGTAGGTCTTTACCTGAGTAATACTCCGTCTCGAATTGTTTTGCTTAATTTTACTATGTTTTACTGCCGCATATTTACAAGTATAAAGAGAAAATATGTATTTTATTAATTTTCATATTATTAAGGGAATCTAATTTCGGACACTATGTCGCTTAAAGTGTGTTTCGCTTTAAAAACGCTCATTTAGGCTACATAGTATACAGGCGTTAAAAGGTAGAAAATTTACACATAATCGGATTTTTAACATTTACGAAACAAACATAATTAAATTAAATACTTAAAAACATAATGTGACTCTTAATTACATCGTTGCTTAACCTTAGAAAAACTATTTCGGTACTACTACCGTTATATCAAAACATTTTTCTGTATACCTGACTTATACATACGTATGGAAACATCATAAGAAACTGTAGTTAAAAATTAAGCTAATAACTGCGGAGGCCTTAAATTCTTGCTGGAATGCGATTAGGCCAGGACCAATCGATGCCATCAGTGGAGGGTGTGGAAACATGTGAAGAACATGTGTGGAGGGCGTGGGAACACGTGTGAGGACATGGTGGTGGGTCTGGGGAGCATGCAGAGACATGTGCGGAGCATGTGAAACACTTGCGGAGCATATGAAATATGTGCGGAACATGAAGTTTTATGTGCGGAACATGAAGTTTTATGTGCGGAACATGAAGTTATATGTGCGGTTCCTGTAGTTTTATGTGCGGTGCCTGCAGAATAATGTGCTGTACCTGTAGTTTTATTTGCGGTTCCTGCAGAATTATGTGCGGTTCCTGTTGGTATTATGTGCGGTTCCTGCAGTTTTACGTGAGGTGTTTGCTGTTTTATGTGTGGTGCCTGCATTTTATGTGCGGTTCTTGTGGTTTTATGTGCGGTCTCTGCAGTTTTAATGTGGTTCCTGCAGTTTTATGTGAGGTGCCTGTAGTACTATGCGTGGAGGGTGTGTGGACATGTGAGGAGGGTGTGTGGACATGTCAGGAGGGTGTGTGGACATGTGAGGAGGGTGTGCTAATATGTATGGAGCATGTGGAAAGTGCACGGAGCAATGCATTACATTAGCTAAATTTGTGTATATAACATAGTTTTCTATGGGGAATGCAGAGTCTTGTGTGGAACCTGTGGTACTATGTGCGAGATTGCGGAGCTGTGTGCGGAGACTGCAGTGCTAAGTAAGATGCTTACATAATCATATGAAGAGCACGCATAGTCGTGTAAGGAGTGTACATAGGTGTGTAAGGGGATAGTTGTTAATAGTGTGTATACATGGGTGGAGATGTGGAGAGAGTATAACCACTGTCACTTTAATTGAAATTACATTGGTGTGCTTGTAACCACTGTGATTTTGCATAGAAGATGTTCGAAGAAACATCCTGTATATTTTAACGATCTAGCATTAGATTCAATCTTTAATTTCGCAGAACTGGCATAGATCAGCAAGGACATTACTGTCATCCTACACAACGAATACATTTGGAAACTAATGGGTGAAAAGTTCACCATCCAATTTATAGGCAGTTATCGTTTCGTGGTCAGTGGCCGGGCGACAACTCCAACAGACTGACTCCTACGCACTGACTTCTACGGACTGACTCATACGGACTGACTCCTACAGACTGACTCATACGGACTGACACCTACACACTCACTCCTACTGACTGACTCCTACTGACTGACTCCTGTACACTGAATCATACCGACTGACCCATACACACTGACTCCTTCAGACTGACTCCTACGGACTGATTCCTACACACTGACTCCTACGGACTGACTCCTACGCACTGACTCTTACTGACTGACTCCTACGCACTGACTCTTACTGACTGACTCCTACGGACTGACTCCTACGGACTAACTCCTACAACCTGCCTTCAAAGACAGAAATATTTACTGTGAAATCCTGTCGCTTGTGGCCTTGAGCATGAAAACATTTTGTTCGATAAGCCCATCTATCCCTGCCTTGCTTACTTTTCCTGTCGAATACGTCCGTATACCGGTTACATTATGATATAATGAAGGCTAAGTACGGTGATGACTTGCAGTTGGCCTACACGGGCATTGACAATTTCATGTACAAAATACGAACAGGCGAATTTTACCAAAACATATTCACAGATCCTAACTTCCAGAGTGAATTCGATACATCAGCCTATCCTGTCAACCATCCAAGCTACGGGCCTCAAAACCAAAGAAGGTTATATGCAAATTTAAAGACGAATGTAATGGCGTGCCTATAACTGAGTTTGTAGGAGTTTGTAATAAGATATACACCTACATGTGTTGTGAAAATGTATGTAAAAAAGCTAACGGAATCCAGAAATGTGTGATAAAAAAAAAAAACAAAAAATAACTTCGAGGACTACATCAGGTCTCTGTACAGAGAGAAGGTTATGTGAGTAACTGTACATAAAATAAGATTATGGAAGATGCAAGTATATTCCGAGAGTAGAAAGGCGCTTAATAGACTATACCACAAGTGATGTATGTTCGAAGACGGAGTAAACATTCTAACACATGATACACTGATTAAAGGTAAGTTGTGTTCATTATATATCTGCCGACAGTGTCATACATCCTGACTTCACTGAGAAAATCCGCACAATAAGCTTAAACGGCATTATCTGACATCTAGTATCTAATGCTACGCACATGCTGCTAAAGGACCACAATGAATAAAGGCTTGGTACGCTACTAGCTGCTACAAAAATTAACATTGTGACGAGAAGGCTACCGAAGAAATTACGATACTCCCGAATATTACATCGGGAAACTGTTTAAGGAACATCACCATATCGCTGTGGACCGTTATCGATATACAGTAGACCCGATGTCTCACAATAGCTCGAGAATGTTATGTATACAATAGTTCTGACACCTATGAAAAATTCTCAGCTCTTTTAGATTCTGAAAAAAAAATTCAGTGGAAATTTAACACAAGCATGTTCCAAAGTTGTAGCTGCAGGCGAAAACCAAATAAATAGCATGTAGTACATAATCATCTACGTACAAGAAAATACCAAAGTGCTATAAGTTACTCTGCGACACTAGAAACAAACACACCGAAATGTCAACGTACAAGAAAAATACCATAAAAACAAACATTCAATCGAAAAAGAGTCTTTTGAGACCTAACACAGAAAACCGACATGTAAAATCCGAGAGGGAGATTGATGAGAAGGGGAGGGAGTTAGATGAGGAGTGGAGGGTGAGAGGAGAGTGTAGCGAGAGAGAGGATAGTGGTGGGAATAATGAAATGGGGTGATAAGAAGGGGGGCGGAGAGAGGAGGAGGGGGAGTGAGAGAAGGGGAAAGTGAATAGAGAGATAGCACATGTAAATCTGTAAAGCCATAACATAATAAAAATACTCAAAGGCGATACACAAGTTTAAAAAAGTAGTACAAGACATACATACAAGGGAAAACAAGTGTTAGGTTAAAGGAAGAACAGAGACAAGGTTAGACTTGTGACTCGGTAGGAGGTTAGGTCATGATAAATGCGGTTAGATACAGGAAAAAAATAAATCAAAATAAATAACATATTGTATACAGTCCTCTATATACATGAACATTATGTAAACCAAAGTACGAATAGTTACTGTGGGAAACTAGAAACCACAAATCAAAGTCCAATGTACAAGAAATAAATAAAACTAAATATTTAAAACGAAAAAATAACTAAAGTCTTTGGATGTGTAACTCAGGAATCAAAACGGCAAAATGTAATATCTATGAGGGAGAAAGATGAGGGTGGAGAGAAATGTTGAGGGTTGAGGGAGAGAGAGAAGAGGAGAATGGTGGAGAGAGGAGCAGGGTGGAGAGAGAGAAGGGTGGAAAGGGAGAGGAGGGAGAGAGAGGTTTGATGAGGAGCGAGGAGGGTGGAGGTAGAGAGGAGGAAGGCAAAGAAAGCAAGAGAGATAAATGATCTTGCACATGAAAATCCATAAAGCTAAATTGTGATAAAAATACTTAAAAGTGGTACACAAGTCTAAAAAGTAATACAAAACATACATGTAAGGTAGAACAATTGTTAGGTTAAAGGAAGAATGGTGACAAGGTTAGAAATGAGACTTGGTATAAGGGCAGGTCATGATAAAAAAAGTTAGATACAGACAGAAAAAATTAAATTAAAAAAAAATAAATGACATATTGTAAACAATCATCTACACACAAGAACATTACTTAAACCAAAGTACGAATTGTTACTGTGCGACACTATAAACCACAAACCAAAACACAACATACAAGAAAATAAATAAAAACCAAATTAAAAAAATAAAAGACTTAGGAGGTGTAACTCAGAAATCGAAAAACAGCAAAATGCAATATATGTGAGGGAAAAAGAGGACGGTGGAGAGAGACAGGGGAAGGAGGAGAGAGAGATGATGAGGGTTGAGGAAAAGAGGAGCAGGGTGGAGGGAGAGAGGAGCATAGTGAAGAGAGAGAGAAGAGTGTGGTGGGAGAGAGGAGGGAGAGAGAGGGATGAGAGAAGAGGGTAAAGAGAGAGAGTGGGAGAGAGTGTGATGTAAATGCAACTGTTAATGCAAATGTAAATCCATAAAGCTTAGTAGTCATAAAAATACATAAAGAGCAGTACAGAAGTTTAATAAAGTAGTACAAGACAGACATGTACGGAAAGGGAAAACATGTGTTAGTTTAAAGGAAGAACAGAGACAAGGTTAGAAATGTGGCTTGTGAGATGGACAGGTTAGGTGATGTTAGCTGAGGTTAGGTTAGGTTAATTTAGGTAAGGTTAAGTGGGGTAGCACTCCTAATGGTGAGACTTGGAAGTGGAGACTGACTAATCCATTAGTGCATACAAACAAATGTCATTTAGCAACGACACTAGAACCAAGACGGTTGGTATAGCTACTAGCTCTCATGGTAGAAAGACTTAGTACCAAAGTCACAACATATAGGGCCGGTATTATAAAACTTCTTTCGAATGACAACCAACTGCTATCCCCATAGAAAAAGCATTGGTGAGCAGTCGGTTGCTATTCGAATGAGATCTATAGATACGGCCCATAAACACCACCTATGAGATCATCAGTAAAACTACTTACAGCCCGACCTAAAAAAAAGTAGCTAGGAATCAAGACAATGGACAGAAACAAAACAGAGTGAGTAAGGTTAGGTAGTGTTGTGCTCCTCATGGTGAGATGTGGAAATGGTGACGGATTGAACCATTAGTAGGCCCTACATACAACGAAAATGCTACCCAGCAGACGAAATTGGAACCAATACGATTGGTATACCTACTAGCTCTCCTGGTGGAAAGTTTCAGTAACAAATCTGAATAATCAGTGCTAGAGGTTAATAATTAGAGGTACGTCAATTTCGCGGATTCATCTGGCAGTAGCCTAGATTGCTCAGTCCTGTACACGCTCTGGATACCATCGATTATTCATTGGCTTACAACTTTACAAGCGATAGCTCCATGAATCATGTCCTTATCTACTACTGGCTTGCAGTAGTCAAAAGCGTTTCGTGACAGCCACCAGCTAATCACACTCGTGATTATAAAGTATATATTTTTGGCGTTCAACCTGACCTGGAATGTATTTGCGAAATTTACGTACCTCTAGTAATAATACAACTAATAAAAAATCAAGATGGAGGATGGAACCATAAGAGTAGCTAGGAATCTAGGCAACATACAGTAACCAAGATGGTGGGTAGACCATAAACGAATAATTACAGACAAATACAGAACAGATCCGATTATCCTACACCTAGGCTCCTGCAATAGAATCGCCATTACTTTTCTACTTAAGACCTTTTTTATTTATAAGAAAATATGTACAAACGTGTGTGTATGTATGTATTTATGTAGTTACAAGTTGGGCAAAGTATGCTAAGGTTGGTGGTCTTTATTTATTTATAGGAAATAAGTAAATTAAAACCTAATTTATTTGCATCTCTCTACACCAAAATGCCCGAATGTTACTGTTGTTCAATCTCTAATAATTAAACGTATGTGTTAAAGTCACGAGAATGTCACAAGTTCATGGCCAGCAAAACAAACAAATAATGCATTATAACCTGATTCAAATTCAGATACCAGTCCTGTAGACAAGCACTATCAATTAAATGTTTCTTTAAAAACTCACAAATGGTATAAACAATGTCGTATCTCGAAGTACCCTGACAGTCATCAAGAAGTCACAGAATGTCTTCGTCGACACTACAACTCGCAGGTGACAATACCGACGAATTCCCTTGAGGACTTTTCACAGTCCGTGGCTGACCCCACGATTCAATCACTCGCACACAAGATGGCTCTCTGAAAATATCCTCCCAACCTGTGGTATAATTCTCTTATACACCCTTCATCAAGGGTCCAGAAATCTCGTGGAGTATTTCTGTCTCAGAGTTACGAGATATGTATCACTTCAGGGTTAAGGCACAGTCAGGGAACAATGAGTATATAGAATTCTCAAGACCGTGACATTGCCTCTTATCTTAGTGTTTACGAAAGTCACTATGGTAAGATACAATGAGAAACAGGAGTAGCATACAGCACACACTTTACTTCCCTCCTGCTGCTGGCCATCTAAACTTTTGCTGCTAGCACGAGAGTCACGGCTCGTAATGCTGTCCTCTCTTCTTTTCTGTACGAACAGACACAGTAGTCTCTAGTCCATCAAAGAGAGCCAGTCTATCTAAATGGAACGCCTTGGTTTTCCTTGCCAGAGAAACTCAGCAAACAATCCGGAAAACCACATTATTTATCATCTTGACGAACTAGTAAGACCTTCCCAACAGTTATCTGGTTTAGAACATTATCATTTTCATCGCTGTGGGTTGTACAGCAACAGCAGCTGCTCCTCTTGAAAAGTTTCATTATGTCCCTTCTACTCATACATAATTTTTATCCAGTCACACTTTTCCCTAAAATGTTAGCGAGCAACTAGCGATGCAGTTCACTGGTATAGATGGTTGGTGAGTCAGGCGGCTCTACTTTTGTTAGTCTCTCAAACAACACATCCCTGGGAGGCGAAGGTAATTCTCTAACAGCAACTTCGAAGATGTTACCCTTGTTGCTTCATGGATGGCATACCAATAATCGAGGAGGAATAGGGTACCTTAGTGTCCCAATCCTGTTGATTATTTACCACAAAAATGTACTGATATTGTTCCAAAGTACGGTTCAGCTGTTGGATCATCCAGTCTGACTGAGGATGAAAAGGTGTAATCAGTTTCTTCTTTGTTCCAAGAATTTTTGTCACAACCTGGAATAGTGTGGCTTATAAGTTGCAGCCCTGGTCAGAGTAAAGTTAAAGTGGCATTACAAACCTTGAGAATATATGATAAATTAATGCATCAGCCACTATTAGCTCATTGATTAGTAATCGGTATAACTTCAGGTCATTCTGTGAAATAACCTTGTGCTAACAATAGGTACTATTTGTTCCGCTCTGTTATTCGCTAGAGACACAACATTTATACTGCCAACCTCTACAATGGAGCTTCAAATATATATTTTTGAAGATGACAGCATTGCCTAGTTCCTTCAGCATATCTGAAAACTAAATTATTGGGGGTACCAGTTGTAGATGTGTTTGTTTGATATTGCATCTGCACTTTCCCAGTGTGGTAGGCTGCAGCACAACTTTTCTAAGAGCTAGAGAAGCCCATAGTGTTCAGTATGCTTAGGTTGTAGCACTTGGCTAGATAGCGCTTCTCACCCCAAGGCGTTGGTCCCTTTCTTTCAATTGCAGTTCTTTGATTTTCGCCAATATTAATCACCCAAAGGAGAAATTCCATCGCTTGTTGTGAAGTCTTGTATATTTGTTCTTCGAGCAGTTTGTATCTTACCAGTATTCTCCTCTTGGTGCTTACAATGGGAGCACACTGGCTCACGTGGCATCCTGGAAACAGCATCAACATTGTTGTGTAGACATCTATGTCGGTGTTGTCTTTCAAAATCAATCTCTTGGAGGTGGTGTATCAACCGAGCAATTTGTACATCAGGATTTTTGAAATTCAGTTGTTCGTAAAATAAAATGCCTTCTGAATATGTACAATTGAAAGTGTTAAATGGCATTAACTATTGCCAGAAGCTCCCTGCGAGTTACACAGTACCAACTTTCTGGTTTATGTAGCTCTTTGCTGAAATATTATAGTGGCTTTTTGTTTTCCATTATGAATCTGTGACAACACAGAACTAATCCCCACATCACTAGCATCTATGTCATAAAATGTACCCGCATTTACTACTAGGGTAGTCTAGGACAGGAGGAAAATCTAAAATGTATTTTAATTTTCCTAACATAGATTTATATTCGGGTGTCTGGATAAAGTATTTTTATATCGGTCAACTTAAGTAATTGCCTTGCATTTGTGGCAAAGTACAAGGGTTATTTTTTTCAAAATATGATCGGCTGTAATAAAAAACAGGAATGAATTAGGAAATTATTTTAATGTCAAAAGAAGCGTACATCTTTACACTATTTTTCCACATAATCACCGAGCAGGTTGGAGCATTTGTCGTACCGATGCAGCAGATTGCTGATGCCCTATGAGAAGAATGATGCCTCCTGCCTATTAAGCCATGCTCTAACAGTGTCCTGCAGTTCATCATGGGTGTTGAAGTGTCGTCCTCCAAGCCACTTTTTCAACTTGGGGAAAAGGTGGATGTCACTCGGTGCCAAATCCGGACTGTAGAGGATATCGGCAAGCTGGTGCATCGGTAAGGCAATTGCCTCAATCTTCACGGTGATTATGTGCGAAAATAGAGTAAATATATGCATTTCTTTTGACATTAAAATAATTTCCTAATTCATTCCCGTTTTTTTTACAGCCAATCGGAAGATGAAAAAAAAATGCTCGTAGTTCACAAAACGCCGATAATAAGTAAACAGCCCCAGAAATCTACTAACTTGAGTCTGATCAGTTGGCTGTGGCCAGTCTTTGATTACTTTTGTCTTCTCAGTATATGTTTAGTATCCATTCAGCCGACATTATGTATCCCAATAAATTCACTTTTCTTTTAAACTTATGGAAATTTTTGGGAAATACCTTAAAATGAGCTGTTATTACAGTCTGCAACAACGAATCAAGCATTTTACAAGTGCTCTTCGAATGTCTTTCTTTTGATCAGAATGTATTTATTCTAGATTAACTTGACAAATATCCGATGGTATTACTATATCCATTAGTCGTTCGAATGTCGTTGGGGCATTGCCCATTCCAAAAGGCTTGGCCTTTAACTGCCAAGTCTCTCTTCCTTGTACAGAAGAGGAAGTCTTCTTACTATATTTTGGAACCGTTTCACATTTCATGTCCCAGGTGCGGAACTATTTTGAGCTAGCCAGACTGTTCAATGTGACATCTATCACAGCATGTGGTTAAATATCTTTCCTGGTCACATAATTAAGCTGGCAGTCATCTCCACAGAATCTTGCAGAGTAATCTTAGTTTTTAACCAACACAATGGGTGATGATCATGAGCTGATTAATGGCTCCTACACATTGACATCCTTCGTTTTCTTCAGCATGCCATCAACCACTTAGGCAGATACCTAGGAGGTTGCTTGATATGTCTAGCATCTCCTGTATCCATATGGTAGCATGTGGCAGATGTCCTATCAAGATAAAAGAGCACGTTTATTACTTCATGAAGAGTTCTGCAACAACTCCGTATTGTTTCCAATGTAGTTGTTTCCTTACTCTCTGTCATAGTTTTATAGGTTGTTCTCGCAGAGTGTGCTTCACGTAAGACATAATGCCAAATTGTGATTATCTGGGAAACCTTCTACATAACACAACAGTGGCCCCCTTCTTAACACGAATTTCCTTGTCGGTCAAGTGCATCATTGTAACAGTCAGACTATCCAAGCTTGACGCAACTTAAGTCCTTCCTACTAGTACTCTATCAGAGAAACTACTCCCTCTTCTCATAAGCATAATCAACACTAAGAACTTCACAAATTTATTTATACAGCACCCGGGTATTACTATTTCACATTAGGCTGGTAGCACAGTGGCCTGAAACCAAACTACTGGACAGCTGACCTATGAGGGCTAATTCTGGTCATGGTATCATTTCTAACCCTGTTTCAAATATTCTCAAGACACTCAGTCGAGTGTCAGTAGAGCATCCTAGTTTTCTCAGTACATCTAGCCCCAATAAACATGTATCTGCAATACCTGCTATGTAGACATTGTATTCTAGCATGAGATCACCCAATTTTAGCTGCATACATTTTCTTCCGATCTCTGGTTTGATGTCCCTAGTTACAGTTGTTAAAAGACACTGTCCGATATTTCCATTTAGTGATTGCTGAAACGCCCTATGATGTCCGTCCTGATGCCAGAATTGGTGGCACCTGTATCTAAGACCATCTGATCGGCTAAACCATCCAGGCTGCCTTCTACCAGCAATGCATTAAGTTCGTGTTTCATCGAAAGTACTTGAAAGAATTGTGGGAAGCAATCTTCAGCAATCACCAACATCCAACTTTAAAGACCTGAGTTTACTTATTTCCTGGATTTTG
Organism: Medauroidea extradentata; assembly: GCA_003012365.1. Classification (NCBI taxonomy): domain Eukaryota; kingdom Metazoa; phylum Arthropoda; class Insecta; order Phasmatodea; family Phasmatidae; genus Medauroidea; species Medauroidea extradentata. The sequence continues at coordinate 17,654 of PNEQ01122340.1, forward strand.
AGCAAATTAGTTGGCCTCGCATGGCTTTCGACACCGGTTCCCTCGTCGATTTTGTCGGCACTGGGCTGTCCTCGTCGTCCACAACCTCAGCACTCAGGTCGTTTTTGTGGTCGAGGCGGTGCTCCAAAGCACCAAATATCTGGAAATGTAATTCATTGGAGTATTAATTTCCTTCGGGGTGTTCTCGGTACGGTTCCCCTTTTCATCACTTGTCAGTGTCGCTGCCTGCACCATACAGCGATTCGCCATGACAACTCAACATCCATTGCATGAGCTAAAGGTATTGTGTGGGTGCTGCAAGGCACACTGCTTTCCACACCTTCCTGTAAGCAATAGTATAAATGAAGAAGCCAATGCCAATCACTTCTCGCTCCTCCTCTCATACATTGCATATGGGCTAACCCCATAATGTCTTGCCAAAGTTCCTGCCGAGACTCCCCAAGTCACTGGCTGCGATCTTAAAGTTGAGCATGGTGAACATGTCAGAAATTGCTGTCCCAGAATCACAGCTCCGGACCAGAAGCTAATGTAGAATACTACAGACAATGTCGTTAAGGCAGTGATTTAAGTATACTGTGTGCAGGATATCTCAACATAGCTGCCAGGTAGTAGGCATGCTGCTCTTCTGTCCAATCCTTCAGGATTGCGATAACCTCATATTGATGCTGTTATGCCATGTAGTGGGGGCATAATAAGTGGTAGGTTTGATTATGACCTCTTTTATAACCCCAAGCCACCTCCATTAATGTGCTGTGACATTCCTGCCACCGATATGGACGTCGCAAGAGTTCATTAACCTCGTGTCTCGTCTCAGACTTGGTTGTGTTGCCATCTTCGTATGTGGATGGCTGACCACCTCTCTTCCACTGTAGGGATTTCTCCTATTCTGTTCTTAAGGCAGTCATCTCATTCTGCATATCGTCTTTCACATTTCCGATTTTCTTGTCGACAAGTTCTACACTTGCGCTAAAACCATCGATAGTATGGTCTACCATTTGAAAAAAACACTTTGTTTTCTTGTACACATACTCAACTTTGGTGTGCACAAGCTTACTGATTCCCTCTATTATTTGTCTACCTGACATTTAACACTGCCTAGTTTTCTGTATTTTTTGTTTGTTTTCTTGATTGCATTCTCACTAACTTTGTCCCTCTATCAGGACTCGCAATCCTTCGACCTCGCTAACAACAATACCTGTAAGCATGCAACTATCTACATATAATTACTCTTCTTTTATAATTTAACATGCTAATCAAAATATTTACCTACATATATAATTTAAATTATTTATTATTTAATAAGTGCCCCCATCCCACTTCTGACACCAGTGTTACAAGTTATGCAAGGAACATTGAGGGCTGGAGGTATTTGACTGTCTGACAGTAAATACGACGTGTACCAAATATGCCATTCGTTTTTTCGATGTATATATATATGGTGTCAAGTAATGTGTAGACTGGACTTCAAAATTAGCTCTGCTACATTTTTCGTCTAGATATTTTGAAAAAAAAAAATATATATTTCTGGCTGACAATTGTGTACCTTATTATGGTTTCTTTTATTATGTCATCAAAGTTTTGAGGTATTATTAGAAATTTGTTTTGGAGAGGCTTCTAATTACACTTAAATACTTTTTCATTGTATTTATGGAGATCTAGCATACAAATCAGTACCGATGAAAGGAATTTAAGTAAGTACTCAAATTTTCGTTACTCAAGGTGATTGTTAACCTGTTCTGACTGATTTGAGATTTCTATTTGCATCAAGACATTATCAATACTATATCGCTGAAGCTATGGAAACTATATCCAAAGTGATCAAATTTCCAGTATTTGTTTATATAAACAATGAAATAAATGTTTTCAAAATGAAGATAATAGCATGTTGGTACCGAAATTGCTGACACTTAAACTGCAACAAATTGATACAAGACAGCGCTTGTCAGCGAGTGCGATGTGACGTGCCACAACACCTCCCTACTCCCGTGGTCTCTACCGTAACTCTCGGCGACGAAGTGGCAAACAATGTCGCCTCTCCCCTTCCCTCTCTGCCAACCCTCTTATTGATAGGTAGGACAGAGGGTGGCGTTGATTGGTCAGTCATCCTTGAAGTACTCGTGCAAAGGCCAAGACTGAAAGTTACAGTAACAACAGGAAACGTTGCACTGGGCACAGCTGGCACCCTCCCCGAGCTGTGAGAATGTTCTAGGCTTCTTAGCACCCGGCTATACATACGAGCGCGGCGGCCAATAGAGAGAGTGTGTGTCTGCGTTGCGGACTCTTCAGCGAAGATGAAGTAGACGGCAGTGTCGGCGAAGAGCGACGGGGTAACCACACTTCAGAACGCTACAGTAGGGCCAGTGCAGCCGGCGGCGGATATATTGAAGTGTGGTTGGACGATATACGTGCGTGTGAGAGGCAGAAGAGCAGGTTGGAATGTTATTGTAAATTAATCGGAGGACTGAATTGGTTGTGACAGAGACAGACATTATCAATATACTTAGAGTAGTAACTTTACAATTTTAGAACGATTGAACCGTAAATCATATTTGTAATGATTTACTTTGAGAATGTACATCGCAAGTTATGTATACTTACTGTTAATTATTTCATTAAGATTATTGCAAGTTAAGCAATTAAATTAAGTGATTGATTTATCTGAGCCCTTCATCAGAATCGAACCAAATTGTGCCCAGGACAGTAAATTTGTAACAAAGCGCTAACTTATGTATTGGAATTCTGAGGTTACACATTGTTTATTGTTTCTACTCGTCTGTTAGCGAGTCATATATGCCTGTGATACTACACTTGAAACAAAGCGACAGAAGGTGAACTAATAACACTAGCAGCCTACAGGTTGTAGAGTTACTGACTTTTCCATGTGTACTTTGTTCCATACTCTTTTCCCGAGCTGAGGCGTTCACGAAAAGCCACTCAGTTATCCTGGAGGAAAAATATTTAAATTAATTCACATGAAAAGTGATACGAGTGAAGTTTTCTTAAGTCTAAACCATACACCGAACTATTTCCTTACATGCATTCGATCACAGTCTGGTAAGCCTCTTGTTATAGAGTATCCTGGTAAAGAAACTGAGAAAAGTTACTCAGCTTAATATAGCAGCTTACTTCTCACAGACGTCTATTGTGTATCGCCTACTATACGAACGTTGTTTGTGGACGGGTAACATTAAAAAAATAAGGCAGCAGCAAAAGTATGTTGAAAATTGTTTGCTCCTGTTACGATGCTTACTTAAATATATGGTAAATTATGGCGTACAAACAATTGTCAAGCTTGTGCAAATAAGGCATGATTTAAATGTTACTATTGCAATTATTGAAAAATTGATTAAAACTGCTTTTATACGCTAATAAGTATCTGAAAATATTGACAGGATCACAGAAAGACTGGTTCTCTGATGTATATAGAGACAGTTGGTGAGTTTTCGTGAGCAAATAAGACAAAGGACGCCCTATTTTGGCAGAGATGATTAAAAAATTTCGCATGAAACGGTAGAAGGCACAGTGTATCTTAAGAAAAAAATACCCGGTACATTCAAGAAACACTTTTTCCTGTTGTAAATTTCCAAATTGCACATAGCAAAAAGTAAACTTCACGTTAACTGCTATGAGAAATATATGCACATTAATTTGATTATTTTTATTTAAAAATTTGTATTTATTCAGAAATGATGCACGAATTATGTAAGTGAGAGCGTTAGATGGGTACGGTAATATATAGTTTTCCATAGCTTTCTTACGGCTGCAATGGAAACTATGGCAAACAAAAGAAAATGTACCATACACCGCTAGATACGCATTTATACTGGGCGTTAATTACGAACGACAAGGGTGCAATTCTGCTTCACGTTTGTTTTAAACGCATGATTCAAAGTAACTGGCCCTCTGATATATACATTTCATTTTAGGTTCTGTATCCTTTTGCACACTAACTTCTCGCTGTGACTGGCAAATGATAAACAAGTAGACACTTGTCTTATAAATATTGTAGGTAATGTAATAAGCTTGTAAGTATAAGTCAATCTTAATTTTTCTTATATAGCAACAGACGAATTTTAATTAAGTGTGCAATAGAATTTCTGAGCGACTCCTCGTCAATTTTTCTCCCATTCAGAGTGTTTCTCCACCGTGCTGTTAATGGCGCTTCAAGTGAAAAATAGTTTAAATGGACACTTAGGGCCGGTTTCTCAATGTCTGATTGAAGCCTTGGTTAGCTAATCCTATGATTATATTTAGGCCCGGTTTCTCAATGTCTGATTTTCTTCTGATTATCTTCCGATTAAAATTTAACCAATGGTTAGCAACAATATCTGTTTCTAATGTACTGATTAAAATTAATTAATGGGTTAGAAGTCGGTAACCATTGGTTATCTTAATCATAAGAAGAGGTATTGATTACAGAGTTAATCAGGACTTTTAAAACAAATAAGATTATAAACAATGACAATTTTTAGGTTATGATGACAGATGATTTAAATTTCTTGTTTGATGAAGATGATGATGAAGAAATAGTAGATTTCATAAAAAGGCCAAGACTTTTGCGGGAACGCCCAAGTCACTTGTAAATATATGACCATGAATTTGTTATGCGATTGCGGCTGAGTAAAAATACTGTCCTAGCATTACTAGAAAAAATTGTACACCTGGAAGTGACCACAGACAGGTGTGTACTTATTTATTGCATGTTTTGTTTACATCTCATAAACTTTAGTACGTTCCGGTAAGTAATATTCTTATGTAGGTTATGTGAAAACATTTGATGGTTATGTCACGTGCCTTTGATGTCTCTATACTCCCATACATTATTTTGCATAATTGGTTAGAAACCTATGTTAGATGTACATAATATTACATATCTTGGGTAATGGCAATAAAAAAAATATATTTTTATTTCTTCTGAAAAAATGATCAAGGAATATGGATTGAAAAATTCTTAATATAAATTTGTAGATTACTTTACATGTTTTTCGAAACTTTTGTATGTTATAATACCCATTGTAGGTTATGTTATTGTTACATAATTGTGTAGGTTATATCACACATATAGGTTCCTCGATGAATAAAATTCTACTTCGATTTTCTTCCATGCAACTTCTTTATGCTTCCAAGTTACTGCGACAGTTTTTTTTTGTATTCTATGATACGGGCGTATTTTTCAGCACAGAAACAAAATTTTCGGCACGCGGCCGCTTATTTTTTTCCATTACGTATACAAACACTGCTAACCAGCACAGCTAAATAAACAAATAAAAGCTTTACTGCAGCCAATCACAAGCTTATATGCCATTGCATGGTTGCCACATTTACCTTAACCGATACTTAGCTAAACATAAGATTAAAGTACGTTGAGGAACACTTCAGATTTAATCACCACTTAATCAATAGGTTAAATATAATCATAGGATTAGCTAACCAAGGATTTAATCAGACATTGAGAAACCGGCCCTTAGGCCCGGTTTCTCAATGTCTGATTTTCTTCTGATTATCTTCCGATTAAAATTTAACCAATGGTTAGCAACAATATCTGTTTCTAATGTACTGATTAAAATTAATTAATGGGTTAGAAGTCGGTAACCATTGGTTATCTTAATCATAAGAAGAGGTATTGATTACAGAGTTAAACAGGACTTTTAAAACAAATAAGATTATAAACAATGACAATTTTTAGGTTATGATGACAGATGATTTAAATTTCTTGTAATAAGAAGATGATGGTGAAGAAAAAGTAGATTTCATAAACAGGCCAAGACTTTTTCGTGAACGCCCAAGTCACATGTAAATAGATGACCATGAATTTGTTATGCGATTGCGGCTGAGTAAAAATACTGTCCTAGCACTACTAGAAAAAATTGTACAGCTGGTAGTGACCACAGACAGATGTGTACTTATTTATTGCATGTTTTATTTACAGCCCTGAAACTTTAGTACGTTCGGGTAGGTAATATTCTTTTGTAGGTTATGTGAAAACATTTAATGGTTATGTCACATGTCTTCGATGTATCAATATTTCCATACATAATTTTGAATAATTGGTTGGAAAACTATGTTAGATGTACGTAATATTACGTATCTTGGGTAATGGTAATAAAAAATATATATTTTTATTTCTTCTGAAAAAATAAAACCTACTATGATCAAGGAATCTGGATTGAAAAGTTCTTAATATAAATTTGTAGATTACTTTACGTGTTTTTCGATACTTTTGTATGTTATAATACCGATTATAGGTTATGTTATTGTTACATAATTTTGTAGGTTATATCACACATATAGGTTCCTCGATGAATAAAATTCTACTTCGATTTTCTTCCATGCATCTTTTTTATGCTTCCAAGTTATGGCGTCAGTTTTTTTTTTTTTTTTGTATTCTATGATACGAGCGTATTTTTCAGCACAGAAACAAAATTTTCTGCACGCGGCCGCTTATTTTTTTCCATTACGTATACAAACACTGCTAATCAGCACAACTAAATAAACAAATAAAAGCTTTACTGCAGCCAATCACAAGCTTATATGTCATTGCATGGTTGCCACATTTACCTTTACCGATACTTAGCTAAACATAAGATTAAAGTACGTTGAGAAACACTTCAGATTTAATCACAACTTAATCAATAGGTTAAATATAACCATAGGATTAGCTAACCAAGACTTTAATCAGACATTGAGAAACTGGCCCTTAATCTTTTAAGTGGTGATGAAATCTGAAGTGTTTCTCAACGTACATTAATCTTATGTTTAGCTAAGTATCGGTTAAGGTAAATGTGGCAACCATGCAATTACATATAAGCTTGTGATTGGCTGCAGTAAAGCTTTTTTTGTTAATTTAGTTGTGCTGGTTAGCGGTATTTGTATACGTAATAGAAGAAAATAAGCGGCCGCGTGCCGAAAATTTTGTTTCTGTGGAAACAGAAATGCTGATTTCCTTTGCTGAAAAATACGCCCGTATCAGAGAATAAAAAAAAACTTATGCCGTAACTTGGAAGCAGAAAGAAGATGCATGGAAGAAAATTGAAGTAGAATTTTATTAATCTAGGAACCCTTATGAGTAACATAACCTACACAATTATGTAACAATAACATAACCTACAATAGGTAGACTATTATAACATACAAAAGTATCGAAAAACATGTAACATAATCTACAAATTTATATTAAGAACTTTTCTATCCAGATTCCTTGATCATCGTATGTTTTATTTTTTCAGAAGAATTAAAAATATATATTTTATTACCATTACCCAAGATACGTAATATTACGTACAAATATGTGTTAATATATCTAACAAAGGTTTCTAACCAATTATGCAAAATAATATATGGAAGTATAGAGACATCATACAAAGGCATGTGACATAACCACCAAATGTTTTCTCATAACCTACAAAAGAATATTACTTACCCGAACGTACTAAAGTTTATGGGATGAAAACAAAACATGCAATAAATAAGTACACACCTGTCTGTGGTCACTTCCAGCTGTCCTACAATTTTTTCTAGTAGTGCTAGGACTGTATTTTTACTAAGTCACAATCTCATAACAAATTCATGGTCATCTATTTAAATGTGATTTGGGCGTTCCCGAAGAAGTCTTGGCCTGTTTATGAAATCTACTTTTCTTCATCATCATCATCTTCAAACAAGAAATTTAAATCGTCTGTCATCATAACCTAAAAAATTGTCACTGTTTGTAATCTTGTTTGTTTAAAAATTCCTGTTTAACTCTGTAATCAATACCTCTTCTTATGATTAAGATAACCAATGGTTACCGACTTCTAACCCATTGATTAATCTTAATCAGTACTTTAGAAACAGATATTGTTGCTAACCATTGGTTAAATTTTAATCGGAAGATAATCAGAAGAAAATCAGACATTGAGAAACCGGGCCTTAGTCAGTTATGGTCTTTACGATGTGTTGCTGAACCGCTGGTGTATGCTGGCTACAACGCTGTTATATAGAAGATTTGTTGGAAAGGGCTGTAGTCCCCTATGTTCGCTGTCAGCCTGGAGCCCGGTACCTCCAGAAATGTTCATGGCTGTGTGTGACCAAGATCAGCTAACTGCTCCTGGAACATCACTGTACCACACTGCTTTCTAGCCCACGCGTTCACAAGATTTCTAATCCATAAAACGAGGGATGAGTGTTCATAAGATAACTAACTTATTGCCACAGTAACTTAATCATGCAGTTTAGTTATTTAACTTTTGCTTCGTAGCCTTAGTTGCTTATTCTACGTTTATAGGGCCATCGCGTCGTCAGTATTTAAATCGAATCACTTTACCCAAGATCACGTTCATGAATTTAAAGCAAAAATATCTAGAACAATTCAACAAATCACAGTTTCGTTGCTTGTAAACTTACATAATTCAATCAGCGTTATTTGGATAGGTACCGTTGGAAAAAAGAGAATTTAAAACTGTAACGTAAACTTAGAAATGCAACGCGATGGTTGCAGTAATTGCGGCAAACACGCCCCGATCATCGTTAAGATAATTTTTGTCGGACATTTAGTGATATATATTGTGTTTTAAAATATTGTCAAAAAAGTAAACCACTTGGACATATTCCGTTCAAACATTAAAATAAATGCACAGCAAATTTTTTTATTATTTTTAACATCACAACGCATGGAAGCAAAACTTGCTGGTTACCATCAGATGCTTACATGACTCTAGAATATTATTTCGTTGATGGGAAACGGTTCACTTTCCTTGTAGTTAGGGGTGCACACAAAGGATGAGCACATGTGTGCATACCATCCCTATAGCAAAATACCTTTAAACATTAAGCTGCGAATTGCTTTCCTTATCCATGAGGCATTTAAATTTTCATCTAAAATAAAAATGCTAAACTTACGTTAAAACATGAAATAATTTAATACTAACGATCACTTTGGGTTAACTGTGTCAAAGAAAACCTTGAGGGCTTGGTACATGGGCGCAATCTTAATTAAGGCTGTTCCTCCACGAAGGGGGTCATAGGGCTTTCAATGCTAACAATCAGATTTGCATATCTCTGGGGGTTTTAAATCTAGAACATTCATTCAAACTACATTTTCTTCTATGGAATAACAGGAAATGTGCTAAATGTCCAGAAATTTAAAACCTCATTTATAAAGTTCCTTTTTTGTTAGGTTTAAATTCTTGGAAAACTGATAAATCCTTTAAAAATCAGGCTGTGCTGACTGCATGATAATTGCGCATATGACACAGTTTCTTTTGTTGAGTAGAATAAAAATGTCCTCGAGGGTACTTATCAATCATTAATAGACTACTTTACTCACAAATTAGCAAATTGTAAATAGCACGCCAGTGTTGCACTGAAGACGGCCGCTGAAGCGACGTACTCGACTGCAGAATGTGCCATTGGCCTCCGTAACATGAGTACGAGCGTGCAGTGTTGTCATACCTACTTGTCGCGAGGCGAGCAGCTGCCTTTGATGCGATAAGCAGCCCTCGTGCCGGCGGGCGGTGATTCATCTGATCTGAGAAGTGGCCGGACGTTCATTGAACAGTGTTTCTTCACGCCCCGGTTGTGTGTTACTCTGCTTGACTATCTATTCTCTAGTCTCGAGGTTTATTTATTTAAAATTATTCCGTACATTATTATACTGCATACCTGGGGAAATATGACATTGTGATTTTAGAATACAGTTAACTCCCGGTTGTTGATTTTTATGAACTTATAATGATTTCAGTAAAAATATATTGTGGTAGGCCTATCACAGCAATCATATTTTAGGCGCTAGTTATTCTCATTTATGATTTATTTTGGGCTAAAGAAAAGTCCTACATTACCTTCCAGGTTATCCTTTTATTCATAATGCGTCTTTCTGTTAAAAAAAATATTACTATTCAAATTAAGTACATTATGATATTCTAGTACATAATTTCCAAACTAGGTCGGTTCTGGCGCTTGAGTTTATGTTGCGCGAGTCGTTATGCTTAATTTGTCACAAGGTATAAGGTCATATACGCATTTCCAAAGTATCATTTTATTCTAAATGTGTCATTCCATTAAAAATATTACTATTTCAATAGACTTCATTACAATATTCGTGTAAATAACTCCTGGAGACGGGCATTGCAGCGCAATAATGTAGGTTACAGGCAACAATACAGTTAACTGAAACACCTTTTAATATTTTAAAATTGTTATTTTAATATGTATTAAATGTACGTAAAATATATTTTTAACATTCTTGGCATTCTCGGTCAATGTACGAGTCTTAAAGTCCGCCAAAATTGTCTGTTACCCGACATTAATATAAGTCTGATTTCACTTAAATGACAATATTGTGTAACAAACTGTAGTTCAGGTTGTTAAGCGACATATTATTGAGCTATCATAACAACCGGAATCCATAATAAACCGATAATGCACAGCAGAAACCTTATGCCATGAACGAAGTTGCTTACCTGAAATCAGTACGAATTACCGATTTCGGCGACAATTGCGCAGGACAAGACAAAACAATTTCCTGCCTGTAAACAAATACACAGCCGGTGCCGACAACGGCTGCAAGTTGAAGCTCACATTCTGTACATAATTGTGCGCTATAGACGCAATCGATATATAGAATGACTATTTTTATAGATTTTTTCCCGAGGCGACTGCGAGCTGTGGTACATTGACGAGTATCGCGGACTTTACTGTAATTTATGTGTTAAAATTATTTATTTCTATTTATTTATTTCTGTAATGAAGTTCATGTCTCGATAGCACAGGAAGAAGACATTCAGCACAACAATGATTGGGGACCAGATCCAAACATATTTCCCAATTTGATGGTTGTAGGGGGAAATACAGAAAATAAAACCTTCAAAATACACGGCAGAAGAATTGTTGATATCGATGTTATGAAAGAAATGGAGAAAATTGGCAAACATCCTTTATACTGTACAATGGGTGGTTACAAAATTCAGTCAGAAACAATGACAGGTGTAGCCTGTTCATGGCATTATTACTAAGAAAACTGTGGACGCAAGTTTATCGTCACTTCGGAACCTCCTGATTCATTAGATGATGCAAATTCCGCATTAGTGTGGGGGACTGTGACGATTGGAAATGGATATTCCTAAACAGAAGAATTTTTGTCAGTTTTTGACGTTCCAATGATCAATGGAAGGAAATCCTACGGCAAACAAAAAAAAAATAGAAGAGGCGCGTATGGCAATACTTTTGAAATATTGCTGACTTAAAACCGCATAAAAGGTTTTTTTATACGGTTGACAAAAAGTCACTTTCCGCATTTACATAAACACTTTGTTCAAATGAAAAGGTCAGTTACTAAACCACCTTACGTGAACTATTTATATTATTTGTCTTGTAATGAAAATTAAGTTTACTAGGCGTTGCATCCCGACACATTTTCGTTTGTGTGTGTGTGGAAAGGGGAGTGGTTATGTAAAATAAAAAAAATGTTTTTCAAACAATCCAACCGGAATGTATAATGTGTCAGAAATGATGATAAATAAAACGGGCAATAGGCTTAATGACACTAAAATTTCAAGAGACTAGTGATGTATAAGTACTTTTCGTACTACTTGTAATAATATGATAATATTTAATGTGATCGGTACAATACAGGCCGGTTTCAAAGTTTATATTTACAAACCCACTTTGTAACTAATTAAGTAGTCAAAAATTTCGCTCGTATCTCGTCACAACAACGTTAAGTTTTACGTGTAGTCATTGCGCCAAATACTATGCCTGTCTGTCACAAACCGTGTTACATGAAGTGGCGCACCGTAATCACTAAAATGTCATATAATTTATTATGCTACAGATGTCATGATTATTATTTTAAGAGAAACGAAAATGTAATGGGAGATCGCATCAAACCCCAAACGTAGCCTAACATTGTGCGTGTCCTTTATTTGGAACATGAACACGAATGGGCAACTTCTCCTCAAGTCGTTTTGTGCATGCCTGAATGCGATCGTAAATCGGTGCCCAAAGTAAAATGGTACAGTGTTTGTCTACGTAAGGTACTGTTAAAAACGATGCGAAGTGTATTAAGGTGGCTGGTGCTACTTGTATGTTCATTACGTAATCCCTTATTGAACGTCTAGAGGCGGGTCTCCACCAACGCGGCCTGTGCCTGCACAGGCCGCGCAAACATTGATGAAGTTGGTGCGGACCAAGCCGGCGGCACAGGCCGCCGGCCTCTGAATCTCTAGCGGCCTGGCGTCGGTAAACATCAAAGGGTTTACCCGCGGCCTGCGACTCGCAGCCCCTCCCCTTGTCTACGTCCCTACTCTTCCAGTATGCAGCTGTCCTTAGTGGCGTGAGCTTGCGTAGTTCTGTATGTACAGGAGGTTAGCCAGTAGTTGACAATGGAGTGGTCCGATGAAAAAGTGTTAGAACTTATTGAGTTGTATCGACAGGAAAGGAACCTATGGGATCCACGGG